>VKHH01007401.1:0-10931 GCA_015144975.1 Epipyxis sp. PR26KG | reverse complement strand
TCACACAATGAATAGACAAGGCTGGGAGCCAGCATAAATATGAGATTATTTTATTTCAAAATCATTATTATGCTGTGAAAATAATAATAATAATAATTACAATAATAATATATATAAAATTTGAGAAATTAAGCAGTTTGAAATAAAAAAATGTTTTTTGCTGGCATTGATAATAATAATAATAATAATAATAATAATAATAATAATGTTTAAAATATGATTTTGTTGATAATTTCAAAAAATAATACCTCAATATTTTCAGATTTATCTCCATCATCTAGACCTCTTCTGAGTTGTTGTATGAGTTCATCTCGTTGTTTTAATGTCTCCTAAAATCAAATATTATAACAAAATTAAGCGAATAAAAATAAATATTTTGCAAAGAAACAATTTGATTTATTATTAAATAATTTCTATATTCTGTTTGAATAATAATGAATTAATAATCAAATATTTTTTAAAAATAAATTAATGTAATAGAACATATGAAGAGTATTTATTAATACTTTGCCAGTCATAAAAAAATATAAAAATAATAAAAGATTAAATAATAATAATATTTCTACCTCATATTCTTCAATTTGACTACATTTTTGGTTAAGTTCTGCTCGTGTTGATTCAATTTCTTTTTGAGAATCAGCAACAATTTTTAATTGTTGCGTTACTAATGATTCAAGTTGTGCTAATTCTTTCCCATGCCGTGCAGTAATTTGAGCAATTTTTACATTAAAAAACTCATCTTCGACTTTTTTATGTTCATCAATTCGTTTATTAACTTCCATTTCTTTCTCCTCTATTCCACTCATACGTTGTTGTAATTTTAATAATTTTTTTTCAAAAGTTTTTAATTCAATTTCTTTCGCAGCTAATTCTTCTTGAAATTTATTTGCATTTTTAATAGACAAATGTACCTCTTTATCTTTTTCATCCAATTCATTAATTGACCTTTTATGTGTTTCAACTTCTTCTGCTAATGATGATTCTCGTTGTCTTAATTCTGATAATTTCCGTTCTAATTCTAAATCTTTTGCTCGAACTTTTTCTTCTGCTGCTCTTACAACAACATCTCGTTCATCTAATGTCCTTTGTTCTACACTTACTTTACGATCTTTTTCACGAAGTAGTTCATTCCAACTTTCCATTTCTTTTCGACGTGATGATAATTCTCTTTCTCGTATGTCAGCATCTTGTTCTCTTTTACGAAGTAATGCTTCATGTGCATTTAATTTATCTTCTAATGTTGCCATAGCTTGCTCTGTGTTAGCTACACGATTAAGACCTACAAATAATTCACAGAATAATATTAATATTACTTTAATGAGAACAGATTATATGCACAAAAACAAAATAAGATCACGATTTTACTCGAATCGTAACCATACCCCAAATAGTAGGATCGTAAATAGGATCGATCGCATGTAAAATAAGTTACGATATGATGGCAAGAGTTGTGAGAAGTCGAATAAAGTTACGATAGGTTTCAATCATATTTTCTATCGTATTTATGATCAGCAAGTGTAATTTAATAATAATAACAAACAAAATTAAATTATTCATTCATTTAAACCATCGTTATTTCCATACAAGATAGGAATCATAAAGTTACCTAATTGAAGCTTTTGTTCCCTTTCTTGTAATCCACGCTGTTGAATTTTGAATTGTTGTTCGTGTTCAGAAATTTCTGCTTCTCGTTTATTTAATTCTGCAAATTTCTTTTCTTGCATCGCTGCAACATCTTGTAAATTCTTCTCTTTTTTATGATGATTTTTCTGCCAATCATCAACTAAATCTTCTCTTCTTTGAAGGTCAGTAATAGAACGTTTCCATTGTTCTTCTTGTTCTTTCATTGTTCCAATCATTTGTCTTAATCGACTTTCTCGTTCATCAAGATTCGTGATTAATAATCCAACACGAGATTCTTTTTCTTCAATATTTGATCGATCTTTTAACATTTTATAACGTTCAGTTTGTAAACTTTGTTTTTCTTTTTCAAGTTTTTCATGTTCTTCATCTAATTCTGCTCTAGTTTGTGATTCATGTTCTTCAAAGGCAGTTTTAGATTCTTCTAAATCTTGAAATTCACCTAATTGTCTTTGAAGTGATGTGATTAATCGTTGTTGTTCAGAAATTTTTTCAGTTAATTTTTTGTCTTCATCAATATTAAACTCAGAAACTTGATTTAAATCAGATGATTTGAGACCTAAATTATGATAGAAAGGTTGTCATAAAAAGATCATACTTTCATAAAAACAGAAAAGTATTGTTTCAAATTAAGAATACCGTGATCTAAACTTATGATTATTTAATGAGCAATTTCAGTTTCATAAATAAACTGCATATTTTATTATATGTTTACGTACCATTATTTCCTCGAAGAAGCATTGCTTCTAAATTTCGAACTTTAATTTCTAATTCCGATTTTTCATGTAATGCTTGAGCCAATGCTGATGCTGGATCAGTTGATGACACTATTTTAGCATAGTCTGGAGTAGCACTTAATTCATCCAATTGTGCTCTCAATTCAGCAATTGTTAATCGATATTGTTTTAGCAATGCTTTATCATCTAAAACACTGTCATTACTTTTCACATTATTTTTGATACTTTTGCATAACTGACCAAATTTCAAAGTGCTAACAGTTTCTTCTCTGTGCATCGGTGCTGGTGTTACAGCGCATAAAATACTTGTTAAAGTATTCCCTCCTAACGATTGCTTAAGAATCCGAGTAAGCTTAGAATCACGATATGGAATAAAGACGGGTTTCGCTCCTTTTACTTTTTTCGATGCTTCACCAAGTTTACTTATGACAGCACCTAATGCCAATAGACTTTTGTTGATATTTGCACCTTCTTTTAAGACTGTACCACTTGCTTTTGTACTTTTCTGTCGCTCAGATCCAGCTAAATCAACAAGATTAAGATAACTTGTTCTTGAGTTTGGACCAGAAGAAGAATTTGAGCTTGAACGCATCGCATTCTCATCTACCACATCATCAGCGGTGTCTTTATCATATGCTTCAATCGATACACGATAAATAGTATGTGATCGAGAACTCTCTGCATTCATATTTGTTGATGCATACGATCGACTGGCTTCTCCACGTTGAAGAATCGCCATGAAGTCGGCTGGAGTTTTCACTACTTCTTCAATCAATCCACCGATTACTGCTCCCTTTGCTGCATCTTCAGAAACAATACGCAAATTTTTAGAAGCTGGATCCAACAAATCATTAATTTCTTCATTATACACTTCTAAATAGGACACTCGGAGTGTGTAGTGAATCAAAGGATGATTATCCACCCATTCCATGATGTCTCTTATACATAATATCATCATTCCTGGATCTGTCTCACAACCTACAATGAAACTTTCAATAATTACATATTCAAAACTTCAAAATAAACAAAAATTATAAAAACCTCTCATTGTCCAAGTTTTCCCCTAAACATAAAAATGGGAAATGTTCAATAAGTGATAAAATTTTAAGATGATTATATACTTACTGATCCTGTCTGTCCATCTATATGATAAATAAATACAAATTAGCGTTAAATAAGATTTAAACGTAAGGCTAAAATGCTAATATCTTACATGTAAACACCGTCCCATTATACCCTTCCATGGCTTTGAGAACAACTGGTTTTCCGACAATATCATAAGTTTCTTGATTGGTACCGTTAGGACCAAAACAATGATCATAGGCATATACCCTCTGTCCATTTAGAGTATCTTCAAGCATACTGGTTTCATTGAAATTCCACCCAATCGTCTGTTTCTCTGCAATTTCTCTTTTGTTTAGAGGTCTTATTCTTACAAATACTCGAACGGCTTCTTCAGCTCCACCGCTTTCATCATCTCCAACAGAATTATTTCCAGTGGTTGGTAATACAGCACCAGCGTCCATGATTACAGACATTATTAAAATCTAACAGACAGTCTTGAATGACTCAAATTTCTTAAAACTTGTAAGATATCTCATATCTCATACCTCAATATAGTTGTTACAGTAAGTTATTCCGTGATTTCAAAGTCTTAATTAATTTTTCTTGTAATAGGCGGTTGGCTGTTGAGAATCTTTGGTTCCTTGTTAACAAATTAAAAACTGTTCTGCATCAATAAAAGTATAAAAAAGTTAACGGAGCTCTGTTGTGGTTCTTCATTTATTTATTTATTTAAAAATTGTTCCATTTTTTTAAATCTTTGAAGGAAAATTAATGAAGTCTTCTTTTAAACAATAAATTTAAAAATACACAGATATCAGCATAAGACTTAATAAAAGGGATTCTACAAATTAGAGACACTCATGCAAACTTTAAATACTTTATTCAACCAGTTGAATTCACTTGCTGTTGATAGTAACTATGATATTTGGACAGAAAATGGACGATCAAAATCGGAGCAACAAGATTTCAAGCGCTCACTAATACAATATTATGGGATTATGGTCGTCGGGGAAGGCTTAGAGAGGTATACGAGTGGCAAAAACTGAAAATGTTATCGCTTCACACATCTGGAAGCAGAAAATGTATAGTTTTGGTTTGACCAGTTGACCAGATGGGATTCTTCAAATCTGTGTAATGGCTTGTTGATGTTAAAAGACAATTAACATGCGTTTGATGTGAAATATTTATGCTTCATATACAGTATGCTTCTCTTTCATCGAAGAAATGTTATGTAAAACTTTTGAACCCAGCAGAATTGAAGGATATAAAAATAATGAATTCGAAATATACAGCACCTTTGGAGAAATATCATGCTCAGAAGTTCTGGACCCTTTGAGAGATAAATTCTATCTGAGATATCATCCATTAAATAACATTCCATGTAGACGCTTGCTTAGTTTTCATGCTCAATGTGCATATGTGCATTCAAAGAGAGAAAAATTGGATAAGCAAAAGCGTTTGAATCTTATCACAGTCGCAGTGAAAAATCGTCAGTACCCGATATAGATATTCATCATCGAAATGCATTAATAATAGAAGAGTTAGATATTGCACATTTGAAAGGATAATTTATATGCAAAATGGCTTTGTTGCATTTAACTTATAAATTATCAATACTTTTTAAATATTTAATGATTCTCAACATTAGCATATCTTTCGTCCATTTCAAATTATCAATACAAATATATATATGGACATGCTTAAGTGTTACCGTCGTCGAAACTCTTTTTTGGAGAAAACTTTTAAAGCCCCCTTAACTAAATGAATGAATTCACAATATTTGCTTTTTATAAAAAATTAATTTTACGCCGGAACCAATCGTTAGGATACGCTAAGCTCTTCATAGTGTCACTATATTAAATAGATTTAACTATGCTTAAGCTTAGTTGCACTGAGAACAACTATTTTTATCATTTAAAATTGGTAAGTTTGAATAAGCTGACTTTTTTTTAGCTTAACTGACTATTCATTCATCACGAATGAAATAATAACCGAAATCCCGAATCATTCACATTTTAATTATCTGTTTGTCTTCTATACATGGTAAAATTTTGCAATACCGATCACCATCTGAAAAATAAAACTCAAGTATTGTAGATATGAAGACTTTAACAAATTTATTATTTAGCATGACTTTAGCATGACGAAAAGTCAAAGAAAGATCGGTCGGATTACGACGTTGTTATTAAGTACAACTAACGCAAGTTTTCATAAATACAAAAAATAGGTGAAAATGTAAGTTATATTACTACTTTCATTCATGGATTCAAGTTCTTTGATGATAGTGGAGTCATTTTAAATTAGTTATTGTTATAGTCTACCAAAGATTTTGTTCCAGTTGCAATAGAACGGAACAATGCAATAGTATTGAGTATTACTTCATAGTAACACGAGTAGCATAAAGCTTTTATTAGCAGCAAAATGAGGTGAATAGAAACTAAAAATAATCATCAATAAACGATTTTCTGTAAAAATAACTGCTCATCTCATCCAAATTAATAATCATCTTGTTTAATTTAATTCTAATTCCTTCACCATCACACAATAAAATAAGACACAAAAGTAACAAATAAAATATATATTAAAGAATAATCAATGAATGTTCAAAGAAGCATAGATTTCATTCGCTATCCATGCTGTCGAATAACACTTTCTAATAAAATAATACTTAGTCAAAAGAAATAGAATTAGAAGATGGATTAATTCCAAATAAAATACAAGAGAAATAAAATCGGGTTATAAATGGAAAGCTTTCACATTCTTCTTCTTATCAACTGCAACACTTGCTCTTCGTAACGACTTGAATTTTGTTTCTTCATGAGGAGCAGAAGTTGGTCTGTTAGCACGTACTTTAACTGGAGTTTCAACTTTCACAGGTACAACTTGTTCCAATGATGGGTTGTCATCCACACCTTCAACATGCTTTTGATAAATTATTTCTGCTTGTTTTACAGCTGTTATTAATTGACTTTGATCTTTGCGAAGTGTGTCTAATTTCATTCGAATTTCCCAATTTTGGACGACTTTTTTCATATCCAAAGGGACTGGAATCAGTTCTGATGGAGGTTTTTCCAATAAAGGGATAGGCTCAGTTAACTTGGTGCAATCAAAATATAAGCGATTATGATGTTCAATATCTTCCTTTGCTTCTTCATTAGGGTCGTAATCCAAGCGCAAATGTGTCATGATGAATCCGATTTCAGCTAAATAAGATTGGTTAGCAGATGTCAAGTGGTTTAATCTTGCCTCTTTATGCTTAGCTTCGAAATTTTCATGTGAAAGAAACTTTGGTGTCTCGTGATGCTTTTTACGTTCAACTGCTAAATGCTCAAATGGATTCTTTGTTGGTGTTACATTTTCATCCTCATAATCAAATTTAACTTCACGATTTGTTATGTGGAGTAAGTCAGACAAGCCATTTTGTATCTCCACATTGTTCTTATCTTTATTATTACTGGGATTATCACCTTCAACTGCTATTTTGTCCATTAAGTTCATCATATCCAGTCTACCTACCGCAGTAGAAGCTATAATTGCAGCTTGTTTTTTCACCTTCGAATAGCTCAAATATATTCTTGGTGTTTGAATGGCAGTATGATCAATTGCATAGGCCCGATTCCCTTCAGCAGTTAATTGAGGAAGCATTTGTGATATTATCTCCACACAGTCAGTTAATGTATGGACATAAATTCGAAATTGAAATGTAGTCGATTGCTTCCAGAAGAATTTCGTTCCTTGGTATAATAAATGAATATCATGTATCAGATGGTCTTTTATTTCAATCGTATCTAAAATTTGTTTCATTTGTTCAGTAACATAATGATTTGTAACTTTCGAAATGGACTTTTTCCATCTTAATTTGGAAATAGTATTTTTCTCATTCATATTATTTTCTTTGCCTGAAGATGGACTTAGACTCTCTGATGATGGAATAGTATTATGCTCATCAATATTATCTTGTAAGTTTTGAACAGCTTTTCTAACGATTATAGCTATTTTTTCGGCTTCAGCAAAAGCTTCTTCAAACTTCTTATGCTGATTAGCTACATTATTCTCATGAACTTTTGAAAAACTAATATGTGAATCCAATAATTTTTTTGTAGGAAATACTTGTTTACAAAGTTTACATTCACATACTTCAGAATTACTGGTTGGTGTGACACTTTCATTTGGTTGAACCCACGAGTCGTTATCAGCACTATGGTGTAATTCATGATATGTTTTGAGATCTTCTTCAATGTGTTGGACATCATCATAGTGAGGAAACAACGAAACATCCACAGAAGCTGAGGACAACATAGTTTTTTTGAGTTTTGCATTTTCAGTGACCATGCCCATCAACTTTTCTTTAGCTGTAGAATTTCTCAAATTCCAAGCTTTTTCTTTGGCTGCCAATAAACGTTTTTCATCTTCATTTGATAGAGTGTTAACCGACAGTTTCTTAGTGGCGTGATTTTTATCTATTTTACTTTTTGATTCTAGGGATTTTGTATCTTCTTTCTTTTTTAACTCCTTTTCTTTTTCCAAGTTCTGTTCAGTAATCAATTCCTCGTACTTGGTCGTTAATAAAATATGTAGCTCAACGTTAGACAATGGTATTTCTTTACTGAAACAATCCTTTTCATAATCATAAAAGTTTTGAAGTTTATCATTTGATAATTGAGAGGCCTTATCTACAGGTAAAACTGAAGATCCTCCACCCATCGCTAATAATTAATTTTGATGCTGGAAACAAAAAAATTATTATTCTTTTTTCTATTTAGCTAGTTTTTATATTTTAAAATGAAGTGCTCCAGCTATACCGGTAAATAATGATCGAAATCCAAAAAAATGTGATGAATGAATAATAATAAATGATACTGTAAGATGTTGTATTATTGTATTATTACCGCATAAAAAGGGCTTGCAATCAGAAGAAATAATTTAGTAACAGTCTCATACCATTTCAACAGTGGAAATATTTATCACAACAAACGTTAAAACTAAATAGACGGTTAACGTCGTCAATCCATTCCACAAAATATCAGCATCTTCATTAATTCATTAAGCTTCAATTTCACTTCCGGTTGATGTGTACTGCATTAATTCGCATACATACTACCTACCACACATCAAACAATTAGCTACCAATCGAATACATCAGAAATGGTTCAGACTTTTTCTATTTGCTTGATGCTCTTGACCGCTGGTTCCTCAATGGTACAGTCATTTTATCACACTTCAACAAATGTTTATCACAACCAAAATCATTTGTCTATGGCGTTAGTTACAATTGGTACACGAGGATCGCCATTGGCTCTGGCACAAGCGTATGAAACGAAAAGGCTTCTTGGCCTTCATTTCCCTGAGTTGGCTGTTGAAGGTGCCGTTGAAATTCAAAAGATTATGACCAAGGTGGGCATTTTGCAGTATTCTCTTGCCATTTATATTTTACATGTTGTTTAATTAGGGTGATAGTATACTCAATCAAGCTTTATCTGAAATTGGTGGTAAAGGTTTATTTACAAAAGAATTAGATGTTGCATTGCTTGAGAAGAAGGTATTACATTTTGGGCTTGTTCTTATTTGTAATTGTTAAAATATGCTGCGGTTTTACAAAATATTTAAGGTTGATATTTGTGTCCATTCAATGAAAGATGTTCCTACCTGGTTGCCTGATGGAACTATTCTTCCATGTAATTTAATTCGTGAAGAAACTAATGATGTTTTCATATGTAAGAAATACAAATCCTTGAAAGATTTGCCTGATGGTGCAGTAATTGGATCAGCTTCTTTAAGAAGACAAGCTCAATTACTTGCAATGAATCCAACTCTTAAAGTAGTAAATTTTAGAGGCAATGTTCAAACCAGATTGAAGAAAATTGAAAATGGTAAAGACAATTTTTGTGGTGAAATTTCCTTGTTAAAGTTATTTATTAATTCAACTGTTTTATAAGAGGTTGTCGATGCCACACTTCTTGCATTAGCTGGATTAAAAAGATTAGGTATGCAAGATGTCATTTCTGATTCTCAGATTATTGGTTGGGATGAAATGCTTCCTGCTGTTGCTCAAGGTGCCATTGGTATCCAATGTCGAAGTGATGATGTCACTGCTCTTCGATACTTAGATGCTCTGAACCATAAAGATACTAAATCTGCTGTAGATTGTGAGCGCGCATTTCTATCAGTATTGGATGGAAATTGTAGAACACCAATTGCTGGACAAGCTAAAATTGTTGATGGAAAATTACATTTCCGTGGCATAATATCGAAACCAGATGGAAAAGATATGATTAAAGTATCTCGCGTTGGTGAAATTGCAGATGCTGTGGAAATTGGAAAAGCTGCTGGTAATGAAATCAGAGATATTGCTGGTCCACGATTCAAAGAGTATCAAGAAGCTGTTATAATTGTGCAAGAAGAAGCCGCTGCAGCAAAAGCAGCCAAAGCATAAACTACACAACACCTATTACTTAAATAATAAAATAACACCATAATTATATAAAAATATTACACATCATTCAATAAATTATGAGCAATGATTAAATACTAATAATATATACTTACGCAATGTAATGCTACCACTTATTATGTTGATATATTATAATAAAATCATAATAACTATTGTATCTTATCAGTCTATTTGGTAAAAAATGTTTGGCGCAATAGAATAGCAATTCATGTGAACACTGTCTATGCATTGAATTAAAGTTTGTGACAGTGATATATATGTTACGAATCTAATGTTTAATATGCCACTAAATAAAAGTTTCGTGTAAGGACTGCATATTGTTGCATCAAAGTTTGAAAATATTTGGAGTTAAATAATAATCATTTTGTGATGAAAATGTGATATGCAGTAAAGAGTAATGGTCAATTCATGTTATTAACTTATTGAACATTATGCTGGTGTTGTGCGTCAGTTAAACCATAGCTACTTCTATAGCTACTTCTGCTGCGATGTCCAATAATAACAGAAGCAAATGCAACAATCGTTTCTTCTTTTCTTCAAGTGATTTGTTCCTCATTATTCTGAGTTATCCGCTCCATTGAATGATACGATTCCTAAAAACTCGAATTGTTTTATAATTTTCCTTGAAAGAATATTTTATAATAACACCTTTAAAAAAATAGTTTTCAATTATTCATTCACCAAAAAGTTGTAATTTATAGTTATTTTGATATCTAATTAATACGCAGTGGTTTAAATTATAATAGCATTTCAATGCCATCTTAAAAAATGAAAAACTGTAATGACAACTTAGATATTGAATGAAATATAATTCATTCATTCATTCAACAATGAGGGCTCTTTGTTATGTTTTTATGTTTTTAGCTTTTTCCTCTTGTTTAGTTGAACTATTTTGATTTGATCAGTTAATTCCTATTCATTCATTCATTCATTCATCCATTCATTCATTCATTCCACGTATTTTATTGCTCACATTGGTTCGATTCAAAATGAGGATTCCGGTCGATGGATTACAGTGTCTCCAAAGTTTCCTGCAT
>VKHH01007400.1:0-10933 GCA_015144975.1 Epipyxis sp. PR26KG | reverse complement strand
ATTTGCGGAATTATGCAGTTAGCTTATTTGTGGATTTGCCAAGTACCTTTCAGTGCCATACACCAGCTTACTGGATTCTCAACTAAAACTATTGTTAATTGGCTGGATAGTTTCAGACAAGTTGTTGAGTATGATTTGGAGCACTTACCGCCAGAAGATTTTAAAATTGGTGGACCTGGTATTATTGTAGAGATCGATGAGTCTAAATTTGGTAAACGAAAGTATAATGTTGGACATGCAGTAGAAGGTGTTTGGGTTGTTGGTGGAGTCGAACGAGGTACACCTGATCGAAAAATGTTTGCTAAATCTGTGGCAAATCGAAATGCACAAACCTTGTTACAATTGATACTAGATCATGTTCATGTTGGAAGTATTTTATTTACGGATATGTGGCGTGGATATAGAACACAAGATCTAATTAATGCTGGCTATCAACATTTTACTGTTAATCATTCAGTAAATTTTGTTGATCCTATTGATGGAACTCATACTAATACAATTGAATTTCATTCTATATTAATAAAAAAATGAAACCGTTTACCAAAGTGAAACATAATAACAAAATAAATTTAAAATATGTTTTGAAGATTGAAATAGTATATATTTATATATTTCATTTAAGATATGTATAGATGTTTTTATTACGAGTTTGTGAGTGTCGTATCCTTAAACATCATATAGTAGCTTGGTATAAAGGAGTAATAAAAGTAAGGTAGAAAGTTATTATAATTATATTCTTCCATATTCCATATTCCATATAATATCATATCAGTTTGCCATCATGGTAACAAGAGAGGAAATATTTACGAAAATTGAAGAGGAATTAAAAAAGCCTACAGAACTACAGTACTGCCCAATGCAGATCTAATAGCCTTCTATAAAGAAGAAATATCGAAGTTTACTGTATCAGGAGCACCAGGTAAATTCTTATCCCATGTCTATTTTAGTTATTTTTCTACGCCAATTAGTTATTTCCATGTATGATTTCTAAAATCTGAAAACATTTGTAAATAAATTCATAAATATTAGTATAAATGTATAAATTCCTTACAATATTTATTTTATTTTACCATGAACTAAATTTATTCGCGCTGTTTCATAGGAACAGCCGCTTCTGGAGCTGGTAAGAAATTTGTTTGGTTACATTACAATTGTTATCTTATGAGTGTTTTTGTTTGATAGTGGTTTCTTCCTAGTATCAAGCAAAATTACGTAATTTTTTGACTGTCGATCAATTTTAGCTTCAAATGCCCAAGCTTTGGATCGTGAATTGATAGAAAAAAGAATAAGCTCGGCGGTGCTGAGCGTGTCAAATTCGGAAGGACTGGTTGCAACTGCTATCGTTTGGGATTTTAATGAATCCTCTGTTCTTCTACTAACCAACTACCATACTTGGAACTCACATGAATTTAAATACTGCTTCCCACCGGCGAGTGTGATCAAAAAAAGAAAAAAAAACACTGATCCAGAAATACTTACTTTAAGGAATGAGGCCGGATTTCATTTTGAGTTCACTGTCGATTCTGAAGTGTTCCAACTTTGGGATGAAGCAGTTGATTATACCATTTTGCAGCTTCCTAAGGAGAAATTTACAATGCAAAGAATCCCAGTGAGCCTCAATGTATCTCTTACCTTAAAGATTCATGCTTTCGGGTACATCGGCCACACAAAACAGTTTAACATAAATGGAGGTGAAATTGCCGGTTTCATCACTGAAGGCTTTACGATGAATTTACTTTCTGCTGGTGGGTTTTCTGGCGCCGCAATTATCGCTGACAGCTGTGGCCGAGCAGTGGGATACATGGGTGGAAATCTTGATGCGAACAAAGACAAGAATTCTCAGCATCAATCGGACCATGTAATTCGTGCAACAGGTCGTCAAATGACTCCTAATAATTCCCCGACAGGCAAGAAAAAAATTAATTTGATAACAACAGACAAGAAATATACAAGTAAGTCAAGACCCAGACGAAGAAATAGGACCGTTAAGCAAATTGTTAAAATTTCTGAAAACGCGTGTACAACTACCAACCACATTTAATTTTTTTGAAATTAAAAAACTGATTGAAAATTAAAAAAACTGTCAATTGTAGCTGTTTGTTTTAAACAAGTTCTCAGTCAGTCCGGAGTTTTTTAAATAAAATTTATATTGTCCCACGTCTAGCATTTCTAATCCCAGATCGGGATTGGTTTTATGGGTAAAATTATATACCTATAGAATAATAGAATTCTTAGAATTTTTAGTTAGTAGTATATAGTATATAATATATATATTAGTTTGATATCAATAGATATATATATATAGTTATAATTGATAAAAAAAAATGATGGAATTGTTATAGAATATTTTATTATTTTTGTTATCATAATTAGTTATTTACATATGAGTTGAATCAATTGAGTTATATATAGTAATATTCAATTGGCTTGGAAAGCCTTCGAAGGGGCTTGGAAAGGATAAATAGATTGATATAATTATATTTATTTAATTTAAGGGGTCATTATAAACAAAACATCTATTATTGAATCATATACAGGGGGGGGGGGCAATACTATACTTTTATTATGTGTCAACTTACATGTCAAACATTATTGACTAGAAGATATCAATATTATATTTATCATATCGTACAAGATTTCATTGATGATATCAAGTACAATACTGTATTCAATATTATATTTGTGTTTAAAAAACATTTTATTGTGTATGTGAATGGCTTTATTTTTACAATTTATTTGTGTTCTTACATTTTTACATGAAATAGAAAATTATGATCAAGACAGAAAAGAAAATTACAAAATATAAATTATAAAGTAATATTTCATCAATCTACACAGTGTACAATAATACAATAAAAATTTGATACATTATTATTTTATAAAATAATAATATGAAAAGGTATTTTTAATCGTTACAACAAGAGAGTACAATCTAAGTAGGAAAACAACAGCAATAATCGCCATTAATCATCCCAAGCATCTTTCAAGACCGGACTAGAACTTCTCGTAGCATTATTCGAAACATTCTGTTTCTTTGTTTGGACTCTTATCCCTAATGCTGCACCAATCAGACGAGTTGCAACAGCAGTACTTCTTTCTTGTTTGAAAGAAGAAAATAAATCTCTCGCAACTAAATATAATATATGGAAATATTACATTAAATACTATAAATCGTTAAGAGATAGCATTTTGTATACCTTTAATGACACTTTCTTTATATGAATTATCTTCAATTTCTAACACAGAACTTATTTTTAGCAATGCTGTATTGATATTATTGGCAGATGATATAGCTATAGATGCTGCTTGCGATATTCGATCTGTTTTAAAAACTATTAAGCATTCGATATTATTGAGCCAGTGAATTAAACCACCTCTTACAAAACATGGTTCCAATAATCGTTCTTTTATGATTTCATTGTGATTGGATGTAAATCCCTTCACAATTATTGAACAACTACAAAGTTCCGCATCACTAGTTATTTCCGGTATATAATGACTTAAATCAGGCTGCCATGTGGCTGCTGATGGTAATAAATTTGATGACGAAGATGAAAAATGATCATCATTTCTCTCTCGCTTTAATGTTTTATTGTTAATATTATTTCTGTTTTCTGATTCTATTAAACCAAGATTATCATTATCGTTTCCAAAAAATGCTTCACGTCTTTTTTCAAATAATTCGTGATTTTTCTCATTCAATTCTCTTCTTCCTCTTGGAATATAAATATCTCCCCTTTCATACGATTTTTGCACATTTCCAGACGACTTGTTATTATTAACCACATTGGGAATGTTATCAACTTCAATGTTAATATCATTTACCAGTATCATATTTGCATTTGTTGATATATCTTCTACATTATTCATTTCTGAATCAATAATATTATCAACATTATTGATATCAGATACTGGAAATAACTCAGTCAATTTTAACAATTCATTTGAATTTTGAGATTCTAATTTCAATGGGATAGTCTCCTCTTCAATTAAAATAGCATTATTGATTGTTTTTGATTCATTTAACTCTCTTCTACCTCGTGGAACGTAAAGTTTAAATTCAGATTTCTTTTTTGATTTTGAGTGGACAGTTTTAGTTTCATCGATTACGGTTAAATTGTCACTTTTGCCATTTTTATCTAATACTGTCTCATGTGATGGAACAGTACCAGAATAGGAGTTTGGTTTCGGTATCACAGATAATTTAGCATTTAATTCTCTTCTTCCTTTTGGTACATAGGGTTGCCACGGACTTACGTGATGATTTACATTTTTTTCAGTCAATTTCAAAGGAGTATCCATCTAATGACACAAACATCATACAATAATTTTAACCAGAGAATATATTTCAAATTTCATCTTAGTATAATGGATAATATTTATAATCATTCAACAGTTCAACATTCAACACAACGCATACCAAAAACCGAAAATAAAGTAATACAGAATAAATTATACAATTGAACAGACAAACTCACCCTAATATTTATTTGCTTAAATAATTGAACTTGGGATATTCAGATTTAATCTAGAGGTAAGAATGTATTGTGTATGGTGCATTGATGTATTGGTGTATTATGTATTGTGTATTGTGATATTGTGAATGTATTACTTATTTAATTAAAAAAAATCATCGACAAATATACTGTATTTAGTTTCAGATCAAAAAATAATTAGTAAAACTCGAATTGTTTTGTAATTTTTCTTTAAAGAAAGCTTAATAATAATTATAATAATTCCGGGATTCTCTTCTTTATAATTAATTTCGGACCCTATAATGAACTTTTTCTGGGGGGGGGTTACATTTTTTGATAGTTTGATACATTTTGATAGTTTGATACATAACTGACATAATAACTACTTCTTGTCATAAAATATATATTCCTGATTTCATGTGTATACAAGAATCGGATGAGATGTTAAAAAAAACGGATGGAAGTGGGAAAGCTGGGAAAAAACAAAAGGGAATGATCAGAAAATAATTATTCTAATTTGCATTTATTATTAACATTCAAATCACAATCAATAACCAGGATAATCCGATTTGTTTGTGATATAATGAGTTCATATTCCTTTAGCAGTTACTCCGCTAATCTGCCATTTACTGTCAATGGAAAAAAACATATTACCATTGACTCAAGTTCAAAATTGTATCCACTACTCTTGGTATTTATAAGTGATAATTGCATTGAAGACAAAAATAGTGCTTTGAGTTTTGATGTGGACGTTCTTGCTTCCAGAAAAAAGAATTCTAAAAAATCAGCAATTAAAAAATCTCCATACAAGAGAGTTACTTTAAAGATAGGTTGGGGATGCTTCGCATTTAAGATCAAAGATGATCAAGTGCTATATGCTGCACATCAAAAGCTTGGTGATGTTGTCGGAACTAATTGTAGTCCTGAAATAAAGAGCTTGTTAACAATATTTACTGATCAATCCGTGGAAGATTTGGCACAATTCATGTCTGATATTGTGGAAGCTTCAGAAGGAATTGTACCAGGTACTTTTACCTGCTATACTTGGCATATAAGACATCAGTATTGGCGTACGGAGTCTCATGTAACTGCTAGACCTTTTGAGTCTGTTGTTTTACCGGAATCAACGAAAAGTAGACTACTGGCTGATGTGGAGAAATTTTTATCTCCACGAACTGCTGAATTTTATAGTAAAAATGGTATTCCATACCGTCGAAGCTATTTATTCCACGGACTTCCAGGTACTGGGAAGACATCTATGGTTCAAGCTCTTGCTGGAAAGTTTAATCGAAATGTTTGTTTTCTAATGCCAACACATCCTGAAATGACTGACGACTCACTCCGAGAAGCTATCAATCAAATTCCAGATGATTCTATTGTTGTATTTGAAGATATAGATTCACTCTTTGCTAAAGATCGTAGCAATAAAGTATCAAAATCAAATTTAACTTTCAGTGGTCTTTTGAATTCATTGGATGGTATTGGTAACCCTAATGGTCAAATCTATATATTGACAACTAATCTGAGGGACCAATTAGATCCAGCGTTGATTAGAAAAGGAAGAGTTGATCTACACATTGAATTTACATATACAACTGCAGAACAAATGGAATTGATGTGGAGAAACTTTTATCCAGAGTCTTCTGCTTTAGCGAAGACATTCTCATCAAACTTAATCGAATTATTAACCAAAAATGAAATGCAAATAACAACTTCAACATTACAACATTTCTTCATCACTCAAATGGATGCAACTGCAGAAGAAGCCCTTAGTCAGTTGCATGTTGTTGTTGATGAAGTTAATTTCACTAAAGTGGAAGAAGAAGAAGCAGCTAAGAAAGCAATAGAAGATGAAAAAGCAAAAGAAGAAGCAAAAAAAGTAACCAAAAAAGCTGCCCCAACTACAGAAGATGTGTAATAATATTTATTGCATACTGGTACTAATTATAACTTGAAATGAAAAAAATCTTTTTATATATATATTAATATTTATAAAAATATTTATGTATATTTATTATGCTGAAAATAATTATAATTTTTTAGTTAATATTAAGAAAACAATTGATTTATTCACATTTAATTTCTAAAAAAATAAAACGAAAAAAAAGCGTAAAGTAGTTATTACTAAATATCTAATATTTTTCTAATGGAGAGGACATCTAACTCCTCATGAAATGGAAGGGGATGATTAATTTCAGCTATCTCTGCCAGTGTTAAATATGATTTTTGAGAACCCTTTTTAGATACAGACATTGCAGAGCAAAATATAGCATTTTTTATTGCTTCTTCTATCGTTGAACCGCGAGAAACGTTTGATGCTAAAGAACCTATCATCGTATACATATAAAACAACACAAAACGTAATATTTGAAACTATGTATGGGAGTCAGGGAATATATTCTACCTATAAAAGAGTCACCAGCTCCGACAGTATCAACCGTTTGAACAGATATAGCAGGAAAAAAACTTGCTTTATTATTTTGCACTAAACAAGCACCTTTTTCACCTAAAGTAACAATGACAATCTTGCACCCATAAGAGGAGAGTTTCAATGATGCATCAACTATTTCGGTTTCAGTAGTTGTTGGCATACTAACTAAAGTTGACAATTCTGTTTCATTGGGACAAAGAATATCACAGTAAGATATAATTTCATGTAAATTCACCAAAGCTGGTGCAGGATTAAAAATTGTGATTCGATTATGCTTTTTCGCCAATTTTAATGTGAGAAGAGTAGTCTCTAATGGTATTTCATTCTGACATAATATGACATTGGACCTTTTGATTATATTTTCTAATGCTAATACTTCATTACTTCCTTCTGTTAACCTTAACTCCATATTTGCCCCTGGAATAATCACAATTATGTTCTGACCATCATTATTCACTAATATTGTAGCTATTCCTGTGGAAGCTGATGACGATTTTTTAATATAATCAACATTTATAGTTTCCTTTTGAAATTCTTCAATGTATTCTATTCCCATAGAATCAACTCCAACCATTCCATACATACAAGTTTTTATTCCTAAGCGTGCACATTGAACAGCTTGATTTGCACCTTTACCACCAAAGTTCTTTTCAAATGAAACACTATCAATTCAATAACATACGAATAATTCAATATCGGGTATGATTAACTTGCAAAAATAACATAAAATTGGAACAAAACTTTATCTATACCAATGGCCAATGGATGTAGTATTTTATCAATTTCAGGTATGATAATATTATTATAGTAATACCCGAATATGGTCTCGCCACTCCGCGGAAATGATTCGGTATAGGTAACCATGCTATAAAAATTCAAAAATAATATATGAATATATGCTTTACCGGACCAAAATCGGTTTAAGTTTCGATAAACAGTTTTTATGAATAAATTTACTGTAGCACTCACAGTAGATATTTAATAAAAAATCACCAAAATCTGATACACAATTAATAATTTGTACTCACTCTATCATTGTGGATCCAACAATTAAAACTTCAAACTTTTCCATAATATAATAATAATAATTAAAATGTAGAAATATCGTAGTTGTCCACAGATTTGAACTTATTTTCTACCACTTCACAGTTTTGGGGATATATAGTACTGTAAAGTATGGAAAAGAGTTGATGCTTTATTGTTGTATGCTGTATTATGTATTACGTTAGTTGTATTAAAAATCAAATAATATTCAAACTTTATTAATACAGGAACTATAAGTTACTATATTTTGAAAATATACATATGATGATTATTATGCCGATATAAGATTGACTCCAGATTGAAATCAAGAATTTTAATAATCTTTTTATAAACGGTAAAGAGCTGAATTAAATAAAAAATTAATGAATGAATGAATTAATAGGAATTAACTGAGCAAATCAAAACAGTTCAACTACAAGAGGAAAAAGCTAAAAAACATAACAAGGAGCCCTAATAATAAATAAAAAATGCTGAATGAATGAATGAATGAAAATACAACCCTACAAAGACAAAATTGTAACTTGTTGTTTATTTATGGAAGATGAGTTGGAAGGACGCTGCAACTGGTTGTAAAAATTCTTCAATTTGCTGGGTTTTACTGGTAAAATCCAACTAAAATCAAATGATTTTATCTTGATCTATTTCTTCTACGTATGATTTACTTTTTACTTTGTATGTATGATTTACTTTGATTTTAGAAAAAAATGATGGAAAAGGCATAATACAAAGTAAATCATGCATAATAGATCAAGTCACAAATTGAGATTCGGATTGTTAACTTTATATTCATTATTCTACCAGATTCCAGATTTGTGATCCAAATATTTCTCTTATCACTCACTACAATGAACTCAAGCGAATACGCAAACGAGATTATGAAGCAATCTATAGTTCGAGCATCTGGAGCATTAGGATTCAAGAATGTTCAAAAAGCTGCATTAGAATCTCTTGCTGATATAATGGAAAATTATATTCAAACAATAGCTCATAAAGCCAAGGAGCAAACCGAAATATCTGACCGTAGTATTGTAGGAATTCAAGATGTAATACCAATTTTAGATTCGATGGTAAGTTTCTGGATGTATATTCATAATTTAAATACTCGTTCTGTATAACTACAGTAACTATAGTACGTAGAGCTAAATTTGTTATTTTATTTGGTTTAATTAGTTTTAATATTTTTAATACTATAGCGACCAAAGCATACAAGCAGTAAAGAATTGCTTGCATTTGCTTTAAAGGGTCCATATTCCGAAGAAGGATCAAATTGGTCACAACCTTTTCCAATCGACATTTCAGAATTTCCAATAATAAATCCAAAATCACAAGAAGGATTCACGAATATAGTAAATAATTCCCATCAACGAGATTTATTTATTCCAAGCCATTTACCCCCATATCCACCAATACATACATATAAAAAACCAACATCAAATAAGAAACGACCAAATGATTCTTTAATACAACAAGAAAATAATTCGCTGAAAGTTTCTAGAAAAAGAATAAATGATATTTTGCAAAGTGCTCAATCAAGCTTAGCTGTCATTGAAGAAACTGTGGATGGTATTGATAAAGCGCAACAAAATTGAGTTAAATTGTGATTTCCATCAAAGTGAATATCTAACTCATTCATCTAGGGTAAATATTAGGTATATGTGATAAAAGGCATAAGATAAAAATATTGTCTTATACATATTTTCGCATCTAAGTTATTTAGACACATATACTGAACAACGATTTATAATCTTAGACCTTGAATTAATTTATTGCTTTCAACTATCAATAATGATTGATAATACCAAATTGATTTTGAATCAATAATTATATTGATAGTAATTGTACTTTAAACAGAACTTCTTTGGTCAGTTTACTTTAATAATATCTATTTTAGTAGCGATATAAAAATCAAAAAAATATTTTCAACACCTCAAGCAAGTAATAACATTAAAGAGCAACATATATCTTAAGATATAATACATTCCCAATTATTGCCATTGTTGTTTGTAGTTGTTGTAGTGGAATTATTGCGTTGTGTAAGTCTCAGCTGTCTTATTTCTTCAAGCCATTCTTCTCGGCGTCCCCAAGACTCTGGACATAGTCCCAATGGTATTAAAGCAGTATCTTCAGGAGTAATACACCACGTAGTGTAATCACCACATCTTTGATGACATGCCCAAGTAGCTGTTCCAAATGTATTAGGATGATTTTGATATTTCCACATAGGATGTGGAATTCTTTGTATTTGACTACATCTGGAACATTTATAGCGAAATGGATATATTGAACCCAACAAACAAGCTTCACAATGTTTATGAAATAGATCGACAATTACTTTTACTTGCCTACACATACGACAAGTTGCTGCAATTTGATCAGTAGGAATAACAACATTATCTTCAGTTACTGAATATAAAGATGAACATGTAGGACATCTGCCAATTTTCCCAAGTCCTTGTTGACAAATAATTTTAATACAATTTATACAGTATTGAATTGTGGATGAATCCGCATGACAACATGGCATGCTCACTAGTTCAGAATTCGGGCATTCCATCAAACATACTGCACATGAGAATTGATCCATTTTATCTAACAATGAGAGATATAAAATATTAAGGAGGTATTTGTTGTATATGAAAATATGATGGCCGAAATATACAATAAGTTTCATTTATTGGTCAAAATTGTCAAACAACAATCAATGATTATCAAATACGCGCTCTACATCAGCATCGCTACATCATACCTTTAGGCTGAAATTAAATTAATTTACTGTGTAAGTCAATGAATCAATGAATTTATGAATTTATAAATAAATAATTTTTCATATTTTGGTTTTGGGTTTATATCACTTACTGTTTACGGTATTTATTTGTTAAAGTTAACTTTATTTAACTTTAAATTTTTTTGGAAAAACTTTCTTAAAGAGGAACAATTACAAACAATTCAAGTCTTCTATCAAACAATATATTGAAACGCCGAG
>VKHH01007399.1:0-10934 GCA_015144975.1 Epipyxis sp. PR26KG | reverse complement strand
AATAATAATAATAATAATAATAATAACAATAATAATAATAATAATAATAATAATAACAATAATAATAATAATAATAAAAATAATAATAATAATAATAATAAAAATAATAAAAATAATAATGATAATGATAATAATAATATGATTATAAAACATTTAATAATAATAATAATTTTATAATAAAATTAAAATTATTACTATTATTAATAATACTTTCCAGTTGCTAATGTAATTTATTTATCATATTCGTTTTATCTTCGATTCAAACTCTTTATTACTGAAAAAACAAACAAATGCTATAATGTGTTAATAGCTGTGTTGTGTTGTACCGTATGCTTGGATGATTCCATTATAGAATAAAAGTCATTTGAGTTTGCAATATTAACATAATTAATATAATTCTTAAAAAATAACTTTTATTTACCATTTCCATGAATGAATTATTATTCTGTTATCTCTTTCTTTTATTATATGCCATCTATTCTCTATTCCTAATTATATACCGTATCTAGTATAATACCGAAATAATAATAAACAAGATATTCCTTATTAGTTATCTCACCTCTTCTTCTCACCTTCATCAAGACTTCCCTCCTTTCCATGGAAGTAATTATCTGTCAGTATAAGATATGAATGAAAGGATTTGAATAGAACCAAACAGTGGATATTATTATTATTATTATAAAATTGATATGTGAAATAATGATACAAAATGATTAAAACAATAATAATTGAAGCATCTAAATATTAATTAATTTTAAAATGTGTTAAAATAACTATAATCTAAAGCAATAGCAGCATCATAATACGCATGGGTACTCATTGGCCAAGCCATAAAGAAGCATGAGGTATCATCCCAACATCACTCCCAGCAGATGGCATCATGATCCTCATTGTCATGCAAAGAGACATGAACATAATTCGGAAAATACACGGTATACGGTAAGCTTATCCATTATTCTCAACGCATTCATAACACTTCACTTCTCATCGTTTTATCATCATATTATCTCTGGTATTATCATATATACATAATACATTATTTTATGATTATTAATATTATAATACAATTATACAAGCAAGCCATAACATAACGGACAATACGACACACGCGATTCATTCATTATTTTAAATGATACTATGTTTAAAGAATGGATGAACGACATATCATGTTCTTCCTAAGCTTATTATTTCATCCATCTATTCAAATATTAAATGGTTGATCTTCATCTTCATCGAATGGAACTACATCATTTTTTTCATATGATGCATATTTTCGATTAATCGATGGTTTTCTTCTTCGTTTATCCGTTACATTAATCGATTGATCTAACGAAGAACTCATCCCATTATTATTATTATTATTATTATTTTTATTAATATTATTACTATTATTATTGTCATTATTAGCAAGTGGTCGTAAAGTATTCTTAGTCATTGGAGTTGAATGAATTCGATCATTTTTATGATTATTATGATTATCAGTTTTTTGTTTATTATTATTATCATAATAATAATCAGAACACATTTCTTTAGTGAATAACATTTCTTCTTCTTGTTGTTCATTATTATTTGTTTTCACTGATTCTAAATAAAGTGATTTAAAATCAAGATGTAATCTCTCGACTGCTGCATCTTCACCTGGACTACGAATATTATCAATATTGTCATTATTATTATTGCTATTATTATTATTATTATTATTATTATTATTATTATTATTATTATTACTATTATTATTACTATTATTATTATTATCTGTTCGAGTTTTTCGAGTAGCAAATTTTCTAATTTTTCGATTTGAATGATATGGCTTCTTAAGTAACATATCTTTATCATTATTTTGATTATTATAATTTCGAATAGAATAATCCATTTTTAATTTCGATTGATTCATTCTTAATCGTTTTTCTCTTCGATTCTTCTTTAATACTAATAAAGATTCTGCTAAAGCAACAAGTCCTAACTCATGAGGATTCTCATGATTTTCAAACGTTGTTTGTCGATTACTACCAGCAGAATTACTACGATTATCAAATCCAATATTCATATTTATTTCTAATCCACTTGTAAATCTTGCTCGAATTGTTGATTTCTCAGAATCATCATCTGATACATTCATCGGACTTACTTTCTTCAGTGGACTATGATTATCAGTAATATGTTTATCATGTTTATCTATGATAAGCTCATCCCAATCATCATCATTTTCATTATCATATTTATTCTTCATAACTTCCTCATTATCATTATTATCATTTATAATCATATCATTATTATCATGTTCATAAGTGGCATGGACCATATAATCGCGATGACGAGATTTTAATAATGTTTTAGCAATATATAATTCATACCCAATTATGAATAATACCAAACATCCAGCGATCACAATGGATGCGATCATATTAACTTTCCCAAGTATATAAAATGAACATATGACACCCAAAACAAATACTAATGCATAAACATCACATATAAGCTCTCCTATTTCAAAAGGTATGATTGCATTAAAAGCAATGATACTTAAGATTGTTGGAAAATATTCCCACATTGATAATGGCATAGGATAAATAAATTCTGAGACATCATGATCTATAATAGATAACAAGAATCGAGAGATAGGAAGCTGTGGTAATGATCGTGCAGCACGACAAGCAGCATTAAAATGTTGAATTAACGAGTTTGGATGAGTGGATAAACTATGAACAAGACCAGTTGATCTCTTTAGAATCAAACGAGAGTTTCTTTCAATTGATTCACATCGTGTATGAACAACTCTTGTAATGACTGATCTCACAGATATGATCCATTTGAAATAAATCGAAATAATCTCAATTAAAATATAATTTATTAAAATTGCAATTGATAAACTCCATAAAAACATTACCATACTTAAGGAACCAATTTTCTGTCCATAATAAAATATTAATAAAGACATTCCAATGAAATGGAATAAAACAATAATACCACTACAAGTTGATTCAATCATTTTCAAAACCCACCAATCTGAATTATCATAATAGAAATTATCTGAAATAATACCTTCTTTAGCATGGGATATTTGTATGATTTTCATTACTGCTGATTTCATATGATTTGGAAGAATATGAATAAGGAATTGTTGCATTAATACTTGTTCTTTATGATAATCATCTGAAATATATTGTAGATTTGTACGTAATAATGAAGCATCTTTTCTTGCAATTCTAATTAATTGTAATAAATGTTTATTTGATAAAACTTTTAATTTATTATCATATAAACCAGGTTTCATTGGTAAATCATACATTTCTTTCAACTTTTTCAAAATCATACTTCTTGCATTTTTATTATATGTGATTTTCGCTCGATTCAATAATGTGAATAATAGTTCAGTTTCTTGTGTTGGTATAACTAAATCAACTAAAGTTAGAAATTTTGTGATTCTTGCTGCTCGAATAAATTTACTTTTTTGAGTAAGAAGTGATATAAACTCATCATTTTTATGATTTTTATCATTAAAATGTTCATTTTGATTTTTATATTCTGATATATTATCATATATTTCTCCAGTTATTGCAACTTTATTTTTATTTGATATATTTTTTGATAATCTTCTTATTATATATGTTGCAAATATGTTGAATGCCATAATGAAGATACGATTATATAATGTACTAATCACTACAATTGTAGCACTCAGAATCAATATAACATAAGGATTAATAGTAGGTGTTTTGTAACGACATGATTGACTGTTTTGGTTCCATTCACAACGATGAATTAGATTTGCAAATGACATTTTCTCATCACAATTATTATTATTATTATAATTCAAACATGTTCCATCATCTGCATAGATTATCACAGCAACAAATACACTACAAAATAGTATTGTTAATAATTTCGCAACCCAATTCATCCATTTTACAACAAACAAATCAATTGGTCGATGACTTTCTGATTTGAAAAATAATGATAAGAAAGAATGTTCTGTTATTATTTTTTCATAAAATAATTCTCTCCAATTCAAATGATAATTCAAATCATTTGGAAGTAATTTCTCAAAAAATGATGTGATTGTTCTAGTTTTGTTTTGTTTTAAATATTTAGATTTTCTTTTCTTTTTCTTTGAAATATTTTGTGACAAAAATCCAAACAATCCAACTACTACAAGTCCTCCCATACTAATCAACGAAAATGTTATGAAATTATTGTAAGTGACTTCTTGGATTGACTCATAAGTTATGAATTCATTGCTGTACGGAGTAGATTTGATTTTGAATTTCGATGAAATAATTTGTCGATAAGAAATAGAAGAATCAGCGAGCCTTCTGCGGTTGGTACTATCGATGGTATTAGGTTTACAATAGCATGTTGTGTTATCGATAGTAAAATCAGTTACTTCACAATCTGGACTTGAAACAAACTTATTTCCATTCCATAGAGTACATTCAGGGTTTCGTTGGTAACCAGGGCATGTGACATTGAACTCTCCACGAGCATTTATAGGACATGTGAGATTAACGACTAATCCACTCGGACATTGACCAACGACTTGATAAGTGTAACTCGATAATGATAAGCATGGTAATGTTAATTGACTTGGAGATAACAAATAATAATTGATAGGTTCTTCGTTTTGAAGAATGACTGTTGTTCCAAGCCATGTTTCTAAACTATCCGTTAGTCGTCTACTGCTTGCTGAAGGTACAGATGAGACATATCTAGTAGTTTGTAGATTTAATGACGAAGAGTTCGATGCGAAACTTAACGGATTATTTTCGATCTGAATAATTGAGATGCCAATAGCATCAGTGGCATCAATCGATGATGAATTGAAAGCGACTTGACTTGTTCTTTCGTTCATCAATTGCTCAAGATCAGTTTGAGCGACTGAGAATGTCTTGTTGCTGACAGTAGAACTATCTTCAAGCACACTTAGTATTCTTATATTATCTGTCACGATTGAGTTAGAGACTTCACCGATAGAAGATATAGATTGGCAACCAGCAGTAAATGTGTAGATCGTTGATGTGATATTTGTTAACAAGTAATCGGGGATGTTATTACTTAATTGCAATACATCAGAAAATGCATTCACGATTGCATCTTTTGTATCGATACCACATGATAGTGAAGGATAAGAATTAACAGTCCGGATCAAAACCATGCTGCAGTTCGATAAAGCAAAAGATGAGATTTGAGTTACATCATGGAATAAGCTTCTTATCAACAAAGCTCTCGAAAATATGACCTCTTGCTGCACGTCTTGAAATGATTGGACGTTAGCCATAGACTGACAAACGCTTTCTCTGAAAAGTCGATTAGTATTATAGGACGCATAATTTAACGAGCAATCTTGACCATATCGATTAGACTCACATTGGCATTTCGCTTTACATGATGAATCCAATACAGAGCATGATGATATACTATTTCCTTTATTATCTTCGTATGTACATGATCCTCCTGTACCACAACTAGTAGGACAACTCTTTTGCTTATCAACACATACTTTACTAACACATGCTCCTGTGATGCATGAAGAATTCGAGGCACAAGTGCCACTAATTCCGATCAGATTTTTCTGCTGTACACAAGGTAAGTTAGCTGCTCCAATGACACCAACATAGCCTGATAAACACTTCCCACATGTATGAGGAATCGTACTGCAAAGCTCTCTCTTCAATTTGGAACACTTGACGGGAGTTGTACAATTAATACTATTAATTGCACTCAGCCCAGCTTGTACTATTACAGAGAAAAAATATGGATCTTTTGTTGAAATAATGGATGAAATTTGTTCACTTGAACTATCTAAGGCCAGCGACAGCTCAGAAGGTTTCACGACCAATAATTGAGTGATATTAGCAGACCCATTGTAACGATCTGATACTTTCAAAATACAAGATAATTGATAACCATAACTTGCAACACCTTGTCCTAATTGACTACTTGTATATGGTATCTGATCAGAACCTTTAATCATGATAAGGTCGGAACTAACTGCTGAAAAATATGAAAACTCGTAACTGAGAGGGAAGTCAGATGCCTCATCTGTCCACGATGATGCTGTAAATAAAAATGAAGTCATCAAAGAGTATCCTTGCTCTGGGAACAAAAAGAAATAGCCTGAACTTGGTGGTGTGTTGATAACAATATTGATAGACGATGAGCCATAAACAGAAGGAGTTGTGATGTAAGATGCCTTAACTTCAAACGTGTAAGTTAGTCCTGGTGTTAGACTGTTAGGAGCTATACTTAACTGATACAAAGTTGACAGTTTGGATTTTATCGTCCGTGTGATTGGAGTCAAAGCGCTGTTATAAAGACCTCCAGTTACACTTGATCCTAACCAAGATGCGATCGCACTTCCATTTGATGCTATAATCGCACTTGTCAGAATTATTTTATCTTCTGAATTAAATTTCAAAGTTTGAGTTGTTATCGAAACGACAGGCACGAGAACAGCAGAATTGATGAGTTTAATTGATGTATACGACGAATAACCTTCGGCATTCGTGACAGTAACATTCAACGCGTAAGTGTTTGAATCAGAAGTTTCCACTTGTAAAGTCGAGGATTTACTGTCCAAAAATCCATTGCAAACTGACCCATATATTGGTGATTCCACCAGACATGTCCAAGAAAAAGATAAATAATTTGATAAATAATCCATATCGTAGCTGAGTGAAGCATCAAGTAAAGTAATACCAGACGAGACTGTTTGAATCGATCCTCCTTTGATAATCGCTTTTAAACCTGATCTTCCGATCTGAATATATTTATAAACTGTACTACTTTGTATTTTAGCCCCAGAAATACTCGACACAGTAGCTGTGAGAAGAACCGCGTAAATAGTTGAAGGATTCAAAGCATAAGGATTTAATTTAAAATATCTTGATTCAAGAGATACTGAGGTTATATTCGGCTTGAATGCAGTACCTTGATAAACTTTCCAACTATAAGTCAGCTTGTACTCACTTGAATTTACAAAACATTTACCAAATGAAGCTGAACCACGCAAAATCAGAGGCTTCCATGCATATGTTACAAAATTAGTACCATAGATACTGACTTTAGGAATCGCTGCAGAGTTCTCTACAGTTGCGGTGGCACCACTAATCGAAGTTTTCCCCAAAAAATTAGTAAGTTTCAATGTAATTTTGTAGGTTGCGAATTCCAACATTGATTTAGGAATGTTGACTATTACATTTGTATCGGTAAACGTTGAGTTTAGAAAAGATTCGATTTGCATTTGATTCTGGACTGTGCCAGAACTTTCCACATTCCAATTCACCGAACTCCATGATCTACCAGCGAACCCAGTTGACGCAGTGGGATCTAAAGTGATGTTATCGCATGAGCTGATTTTATTTGATGTAATTAGGTAAGGCAAAGGAATAATTGATGAAACTGGGTTAGATATGTTGACTGTTTTCGAAGATGAATATTGATACGAAGAACAATCGGTATTGACACAAGCAGCTTTAACAACTTTCGCTAATAGCTTCAGATCATCCCCCACAACCACAGTGCTATTGAAAGACATCAGAGCAATTAGCTGTGTGTCACTAAACCAGCGACACTTACTATTCGTCACACCAGGGAAATTAATAATCGTTGAACAATCAAACAATGAACTGTATGAAGTAATTACTGATGCACCACGGTCAGTATTAGTATTGAAAGTAACAATCAAACTCAAGCCATCATTTGCAAATAAAGCAGATATTAACTCTGGTGCTATTGGAGCAGTTCGATAATTTTGAATAGTAACAGTAAAGTTTTTGGGTACAAAATAATTATAACCTGAAGTGAAAGCTTTGATACCAACACATCCCGTGGATGTTGAGCGAATAATGAAATAAGCATAGGTTGAAGATGAATTGGAAGTAAATGTGAATGAACGAGGAAGGATTGAAACAGATGATACAGCAACTGTTGAGGTCGAGCTTCCAGTACACTTTTGAGTATACGCTTTCAAATAAAGGGTTGCAGTGTGGGAAGGTTTTGTATTGAGACGAAGCACAAAATAAGATTCGGGTTTAGTTGAACCAGTTATGTATTGTGATATGCTTTTAGTAATCGACACCAGCTCTATCTCACGGCAGCAGTCAGTTGAAACAGTTTTCTTGGTTTGTACAGACACATCCAATGGCATTATATGAAAGAAAAAATCTTGAGTGTAACAATATACATCATATGTCGTCTCAGGATCAAGGTCAGGTATTGTGAGAGCTTTCCATCCAGCAGATGTAGCAATCAAACTTTGTCCTTGGGACTGTATCGCCAATACAGAATCTAAGTTTGTAGTTGTTGCTAAAGCCGCGCAATAACATGTGCCAGCTCCATCAAGGAATAACTCAACTTGAATTGAGTTATTTGAACCGGTTACATTCAGCGGATACAGTATCTTAGGATATAACTTGTCAAATGTGTAAGTTGCAGTTACGATAGACCAAACGCTCGAATGGGATTTGCATGAGGAGCATGGATTTACAACAAAAGATTTATGAGGGCAAATAACACTTTGAAGACACTGAGGTTTGCAATTGACACACAATACAATATTGTAATTACATGTAAATACTCGCCAAGTGTTGCCTCCACAATTTCCAACGTAAGAACTTCCATACTTAAACGCATTGATCATGTTGTTAATCTCCCCTTTATTCGAACAAACAGAGTTCTCTGTAACTGTAGTATTTTTATCAAAATCATGCCGTTCAAACAAAACTGATAAGGAAGCAAACTGAAGATCGTCAAAAGGAAGATCGAGACTATTGTCCAGATAGGAGTTCCAATCATTGCAATCACCATCAACAGTAACACCCTTATAATGAAACGTAGAAAATGTGAAAGCGTTGCTTCGATTTAATGCAATAATTAATTCTTTTTGAAGATTTTTATAGGAAGGGTCTTCGAAATAGTCTAGCAAATTGAAGCTAGGAACAGCTGTTGGTAAATGGGTTGGACGATTAGTATCATTTACCAGTGTTGGAAATGAAGTGCTGGGGTATTTACTTGGTGCAGATGTCGGACAAACGCTAGGACTGCTAGTTGTAGGCCTCACCGAAGGCTGTGCAGATGGTGCTGAACTTGGTTGACCAGTTGGTCGAACGGAGGGTTGTTTGGATGGCTGTTTTGTTGGTTTACTCATTGGTTGAAGAGTTGGAGTTGCTGTGGGACATGAAACTGGTAAGAGAGTTGGGTTACGTGTAGGTAATGATGATGGTTGATGGGAGGGCTGAGAAGTGGGATTTGTTGGAAATGAAGTTGGAGAACAGCTTGGTTGAGTGGAAGGACATTTTGTCGGGACACATGATGGAGCTCCAGAAGGTTCATTGTTTGGTTGGGAAGTGGGAACTCTAGTTGGTTGAATAGATGGACAGTTTGATGGAATTGCGATGGGTTGCACTGAAGGACAACTCGTTGGTTGTACTGTAGGTGAATTAGAAGTTGGTTGTGCGGTAGGAAGCGAACTCGGAATCGAAGTAGGTGACCGCGACGGAGACGAAGTTGGGTCACTTATTGGTTGCTTCGAAGGAAACGCAGTCGGTGAGCAACTTGGCATTGATGATGGAATTGTTAAAGGTTGCAAAGTTGGCATACCACTTGGTCGTGTATAAGGTAGAGAAGATGGTTGGGAAGATGGATTTGAACTGGGGATGATTGAAGGCTGTATTGAAGGCTGGTGGGATGGAACAGTAGTGGGAAAAGAATAAGGTTGATTGGACGGTATAATTGACGGCTGTGTGGTCGGCGGATTAGTTGGTTGTTGAGTTGGTTGATTCGTGGGATGGGAAAAAGGCTGACGCGAAGGGACAGATGTTGGGGAACTGCTTGGTTGGATTGAAGGTGGAACTGTTGGAACACCAATTGGTTGAGATGTGGGCGACATTGTTGGCGACGCAGAAGGTTGATTTGTCGGTTGACGAGTTGGAGAAATTGACGGTGTTGAAGTAGGTTGTAATGTGGGAAAAGTCGAAGGTTGTTTAGTTGGATTTCGAGTGGGTTGTGATGAGGGGTTAATTGACGGATGCGATGACGGTTTGGATGAAGGTTGTTTAGTTGGTTGAGTTGTGGGTCTTGAAAAAGGCTGGGCACTAGGACGAACAGTTGGAAGCGAAGTGGGATTATTTGAAGGAAATGCCGTGGGTTGGTGAGAGGGAATGCTCGTGGGCTGTTTAGTCGGATTAGATTGAGGCTGTGCAGAGGGTTGAGATGAAGGCAAGCAACTTGGTGACAAACTTGGTTGCAAGGAAGGATATGCAGAAGGTTGAGTGCTTGGAAATGTTGTTGGGTTAGTTGAAGGATAATTCGATGGTTGATTCGATGGTGCATTTGTTGGAGCAGAACTAGGGGATGAAGATGGCTGCTCTGAAGGTTGTATACTGGGCAAAGAGGATGGAGTTCGGCTAGGCTGTGAAGTAGGAAAAGTTGAAGGCTGAGAACTTGGATGTGACACTGGTTGTCGAGAAGGTTGTCTCGATGGTATTATGGAGGGCATACTAGTTGGATTACAACTCGGTTGATTGCTTGGTGGCACTGATGGTCTGCATGTTGGAACAGTTGAAGGGTTTCTAGAAGGATTATTGGTAGGATCCAGAGTTGGATTAGAAGTGGGTAAAAATGTTGGTTGACTGGATGGAAAAATCGACGGCTGGCAAGTTGGAACTGTCGATGGAGAGTCCGTTGGCTGCTTCGAAGGAGTACATGTTGGTGAGGAAGATGGTTGAGATGAGGGATCATTTGATGGTCGACTGGTTGGTGATCTGGATGGTTGACTACTCGGTTGATTTGACGGTTGAATGGAAGGATGGAATGTCGGAGAACTTGTAGGTTGATGAGAAGGAAAGCCGGTGGGCTGTCGGGTAGGTGAGCTTGACGGCTGGTTAGATGGTTGTGTAGTTGGATGAACACTAGGTTGTGCAGTAGGGACCTTTGAT
>VKHH01007398.1:0-10948 GCA_015144975.1 Epipyxis sp. PR26KG | reverse complement strand
AAAAAGCTACAAAACATAACAAGGAGCCCTCTTAAGCTCTAAGCCTTGTACCGCTATCAACATAGGAAAAATTTGATGAGCGATGGTAACGGTAAAAGTCTCCCTTTACCGTACAAGCCACTTTTACCTTCTTCTTACCGTCATATGTCTATATATATATATATATATATATATAATTCTTGTGTTGTTCTTCATTATTCAAAATTGCGAATGAATTACTACAGGGATTGGATTATTATTGATGCTGTACTGTAGAGTTATTTATCTTTTAATATATTTTAATTTATTTAAGTTTTTTTCTATTCTATTCGCTTTAACAATTACAGCAATGAATGTTTCTTTACCTAACGGTCTCCATACTAAACTTACTTTATATACTGTTGAACAAAATCATCAAACTACTCTTGCAGTTCCTACCATGATAGTTGGTCATGGTTTAGGTTCAAAAAATCCGAAGTCTAAAAATCATTCGAATGATGACTGGACGCCTATTCTGTGTCAAAGTGGCGCAGAGTTGGGATATCGAACCATAGCATTTACTGCTCGTGGCCATGGCTCCAGTACAGGATGGGAGGAAACTGCTGAAAGTGATCCAGATCAATTCACGTGGAATCGTTTAAGCCAAGATATGGAGTCAATAGGAAACTATTTCCAAGCATCTAAATATGTCGCATCGGGTAGTTCAATGGGTGGCGCTACTGCGTTATACAATGCAATTAATTATCCTGATCGTGTCTCCGGTGTAATTATGATCAGACCACCAACTGCTTGGGAAGAAAGGATTGCGCGAAGAAAAAACTTGCTCTCCAGTGCACGCAAATGCGAAGAACGAAGTAATCCAGGAGAATTATTCCATCTGGTATTAAGAGGAACTGCAGTATCAAACTTTCCACCAGTGGAAAATATTGAAGTATATAATCAAATTAAATGTCCTGTTTTGTTATTAGCAGTAAGAGGTGATGATGCTCATCCGTTATCAACAGCAATCCAATTGTCAAAATTAATTAATAAGAGTGAGATTAACATTGTCGAAAATATAGAAGAAGCATCTGCAATATGGCCATCTATTATAAAAGAATTTCTATCACGATTATCAAATTAATAATTGTAGCATTATTTTAAAATTATACTTTAATAAAATAACTTCTCAAAATGCAAAATCGAGACTGATTTAATGATTTATAAATAAACGATTTCAATAAATAGCAATTAGCACATTTCCTTTTCAATTGTGCCGATGATGATTTTGTGTGATGTATATCTTTTCTAAATATTTTAATTGACTTCTTAGTTGTTTTACATCATTGACATAACCTTCCATTTCTAAAGAGTTTCGACGTCGCAATTTTATGAATCTAACAAATAATAACAATAATAATATTAATAATAATAATAAATAATAATAATCATATAATAATAATAATAATAATAATAATGTTTTAAGAGATATTTGATCTTTTATAATAATAATAATAATAATAATAAATTATAAGAGAAATAATTTGTCTTTTTCAGAATTCGAAAATAATAAATATGTTTGAAAGGATTATTGCATCTTGTTATTATAATAGTTATGTTTACTCTTATTGTTGGGAAATACACCTTTTAATAATTAACTACCTCTCTTTAACTTGTTCAAGTTCAATATTAAGTTTCTCTGTTTTCCGATTGGTGGTCGATTTTTTGTCCTGTAATGATACTTCACGAACTGTCAAGTTTTCAATTTTTGAGTTGAGTTCCTCTAATTGAGATTTATATGTATCAACTCTCTCCTTTAATTCACATTCTGAATTAGATTTTGCTGTTTTCATATCAAATAGGAGCTGTAAATCGATGAAATCAAATTATAATAAGCTATTCATAGTGTAAATTTGAAATGTATTTTTGTAAATTTTATCAGCATTATTTCGAAGATTATTATTTTGCATTTGAATCATACCTTTTCCTTAGTTTTTTCTTCTTTTGCGTGAAAATACTCTTTATCTTTATGAAGCCTCTCTAATTCATCCATTTCTTCTCTTTGTGCAATCATAATTTTTAATCTCAATTTCAACAACTCTGAAACGGCTAAGAAGTTTTGATATTCGTTACTGCTTAACAATGAAACAGCAGCATAACATTCATCAAATATGTTGGAGTGGGTTAATGAGGTGGATATTTGCTCAAGATTAAATTCTCTTATTGCTTCGTCAACATCATTTCTAACATCAGACCCATAAGCAGTAGCTGTCACAGTTTCTTTTCTAATCTTATCTTCTAACATCACAATTTCCCCTAGCACATCACAATAATAATAGCACTAACATCACAATAAAAATGAAATCCACATAAAGTTACCTGTTTTAGTTTGTTTAAATCCATTTATCTTATTAATAAAGCTCGCATCGTTGTCTAGCACTTTCCCTAATGCTACATTCTCATATTCAATTTCTTTGGATTTCTTTTTAGTTTTTGTAATACCGACTTTATCTTCAATAATATAAGCGGTATCATTTTCAACTGGTTGAGAAAGAATCGATAATCGATGAATTTGATCCATTCTAACTTGCTTTATACGCTTCAATTGTTTAATTTCTTCAGTTGCATTCAACAAATCATCTTTCAATTTACGTTGTTGAAAATCCAAATTTTCGTGGAATAACTCCTTTTCACGACGAGATTCGTCCAATTGCTTGATATTCCATTCTAATTTCCGTTGCTCTAACTGGCTTATTCCTACCAATGCACTATAATCTTGAAATATTTTTCGTTCATCACCAAAATGTTCCACTCTTTGTTTGTAGAATTCATCAAAATTAATCATTTGCTATTTCGAATATGGTAAGCTATGTGTAATGTACTGTATACTGTATCTGTATATCTCCTATACTGTACAGAAGTAGTTAGTGTTTTTGAATATTGGTATAACTTAAATTTAGCAGTAATGTAGCAGTAATTGTGGTATTCTTTTAATCAAGTTGGTAAAATACGTTTTATTGTTTTATTGTTTTAGTGTTATATTTTATGGCCATATACTATACTTTTGTCATCTGCTGGTCTATATATTTATAAGCTAACTTATTTTATTATTGTGTTATTTTAAAGGTTTAAATTTTTATCAAAATTATCAAAAATCAAAATAATTTTATTAACTTTATTGTACTCAGCCCAATAATTTTATTGTATTGATTAACTTTTAAGGCACTATAATACAGGATTCCGTTCATTGTACAGCGATTTTATTATTTTTCAGTTTTTTTTCAAACATTCAAAATATTGTATTGTAGTTTAATACAGTAAATATTTTAAAATATCCATACCATATTAAATCTTACTTGAATTGAATTAGGTTTAGCTATTCCTATAAAAAAGATATCCTCAATTTTATGATGTTACATCGCCTTAACGTTAGATTGTTTATAACAAGTAAGAAAGTGTAGAGCTTAAGAGGACTCTCCGTTATGTTATATTCTATAGCTTGTTTCTCTTTTTTAAAGACTTAGTTTAATTGACATGATTTGCTCATTCATTCATTCACTCTTAACCCCTAACCTATGATTTTTCATATTTATTTATTTATTTATTATTATTTAACTTATTTGATGTTTGACATAGTCAGTTCTGCAGATGATGATCGCGTCATAACATATTATTCATAAAACAATAAAACTATACCGCATTATTTGTTTGTTGAGTTCTTGAGGTACGGTAGTGCAATTTTAAAAAATTTACATCTGACTATTTAATTCAGTAGTAGCGATTGTATTTTTTATTTAGGGACAGATTTCTCATCAGCAATATTATTTGAATATCAATATGATAATATATGATAATGTATAATATGATAATATGCAACATGATATAAACTCTCTATCCTTGTATCCATTTCTAATTTCCTGTTGCGTACAATGTGTGTTATAGCATTAAAAAATTTATGCTATTAATAATGATAACTTAAATTGTTGATATTTTATGTGATTAGGTCTTGGAGATGTGCATTACAAGAATTATATACTCCTTTTTAGCATTTTTGATAGTAGCTTTAAATTCTAAGACTGTAATAAATACAATTTCTTATAAATCAAATATTTTTCAAAAATTTAAAACTATTCATTTTCATGCTGCTTTGGTTGGTGTTGTATTAAGTTCTTTTCCAATTAATAGCAATGCAGTGCCTTCAGTTGATGTGTTAGACGCTAACTTAGTATTATCACTTGATAAAACATTTAATGACAATAAAGGTCAATTTACATTCAAATATCCATCAATCCTTGAAGAGTCTTCCAAACCCTTGAAAACACACAAAGAAGAAGTATATTTGAAATCAGATAAAATAAAAGGATACAGTGTAGGGGTAACGGTAAGTGAAATATATCAATATATTTCTCGTTTAGCTTATCTGTAAATATAATATTCATTATTTTTGTATTTACCATTACCTTTGTATTTAGATTGACCCTGTTAAAATAAATAGTATAAAGGATTTCTCTACTCCCGCTGAATTGGGAGATAAAGTGGTTGCTGTTGAGTTAAGTAAAGAAGGTGTTTATGAAGCCTCAATTATAACTGCAAATGAAGTAGACATTCCTATTAGTAATATTCCAGCTTATTTTATAGAATATAAAGTGGATTCTTCCCGTGGAAAAAATCACTATAACGTTAAATCTGCGATATTCAATAAAAACTTGTACATTTTAACCTCACAATGTAAAGAAGGTTCTTATCCTAATTTAGAAAAAATAACAAAAGAAATCCTTGATTCATTTATAATAAATAATAATGGTAATAATTGATGATCATAAATGAAAATAACAATTATTTTTAATCAAAATTAAATCTATATATCAATTCTTTTGAAATGAACATTTTCATCCATTTCATTTATAAACAATAAGTACAAGTTTGCAGTAGATAGTATCCATAAAATCTGATTCACGCACATTTAATTAATGGAAATTATATAAGATATTATTATAAAATATGATGATTGAATCACTCAGTGGTCAGTTTCTTTGGTCATAATTCTTCATCTTCCAAAGTCACATGATGTTCGATTCCTTCATTATTCCATCCCAATAAAAACATTTCTGCTGCACTTAATTTCCATTTGAATGCTTTAAGATTATCTTTTAAATGCTCCACACGAATAGATCTTGGTATAACACCAGCACCAGTTTGTAAGAAAAATCGCAATACAACATCTTGAATCGATTTTCCTCTTTTGCTTGCAATTTGACTGATTCTGTTTTGCATTGCATTACGGAATGATGATTGCTTAAGATTTCTTAAGGTTGCATATGGCTGATAAATGACTCCATGTAGTTCACACCAATCGCGAACTTCAAGGTCAATGTTTCCAATTTCAGCCCAGTTTTGTACTACATGAGGTAGCACTGAAGCAAAACTCTGCAATTCGTTCAGTTGCATAACATTAAAATTACTTACACCAATGGACAACACTGTGCCTTCTGCATATGCTTTTTCCAATGCTCTCCATGACTCTTTCCAAGTAGCATCTTTCTCAATTGTGGTTTCACAATGCATCCATTCAATGTTTGGATCACAACTATTATTAATATAAATAGAATAATTATGAAATAAGTCGTTTGTAACTTGGAAATCTTAACTTACCTCGGCCAATGCAACAGATAAAGATCAATATAATTGGTTTGTAAGAGCGATAATGATGTTGATATCGCATGCAGAGTAGGAAGAAACCCTAATTCAGTTGGCCAAACTTTAGTTTCCAAAAATAAATCTTTTCGACTTAATTGAAGTGATTTAATATGATTCGATTTCATCACCTCACCCATGATATGTTCATTACCATATTCTCTCGCTAAATCAAATAATCGATATCCAGCTTTCAATGCTTTAATAAATACTTCAAAACAATCCTCTGTGTATATTCCACCAGTCCCAAGACCCATATACATTATGGGTAAACCATTTCTAAGATATGTGAATCCTTGATCATTAGGAACGTATTGGATGGTTCTGCTTGATTTCATTGCAATAAATACATCATATGATTCGGTTTTAAATTTATTGAGGTGTTTCGAGTATAGCATCGCTGATTCGTCATGAATCCAACTGTGATTTGTTACATCAAAAGCATTTATGAAATGCCAATTATTGTGTAACAAATTCGCATCTTCAACATCAAAATAATGGTTTGGTGAAGACTTCATTAAATACGCATTAGCAGAATCGAGCAGATAATTATCTCCAATCATCCATTCATCCCTTTCATTTTTAAACAAATATTTTTGAAGATCATTGATGGAGTGTTTGATTTGAGTGTAAATTACTTTTAAATTATTTTTTGTTTTCCCGCTATTATTCGATAAATATCGTTGGACATAGAAGCCAGATAATGAAGGTTGAAATTGACTACTTTCAAAATAAAATGAGTTGTCATCTTCTTCATCAACACATTTTATTTCTAATGAAGGATCATATTCCCAACCATCTTGATTTGGAATTCTCCATCCAATATGATCTTCATAGTCCGTTGAAGTTACTGTTTTCCATAAATATGGAGTTATTGCCCATGAGTCAATGTATGCCATTGCTTCATCTTTTTTGCCTAATTTTTGATTCACTATCCACCGACCAACACCACTTGATCCAGTCAAATCAATTAATTTATTTCCATTATGATCAACGCCATGCACAAGATTATCACCAACTGTGTGATAAATATACAATGGTCCACTATCTGTGTCTTTGATCTCAGAAATATAAATTGGTCTACCAGAATTGTAAAAGTACTCATTTTCTGCAAATGAATCATCTAAATATAACTGATTAAAGCGGACAATACCAAGCACAGTACTCGATATTTCCACATGAAAACAACACTCAATAGTTGCTAGAATAAAGCTTATGTTAAGTAAGAAGAAAACCTTCATTGTTGATTTTGATAGGATCGGTGTTTAATACTTGATTATTGAATATTGAATACTTGAATACTTGATAACGTAAAACTTTACTTTATGATCAATATAAGGTTTATTCATATTATAAAAGATACCTGGAGATACAGCTGTTACCCATGTGATTTGCTTTTATTACAGTACTTATATAGTATTATGTTGTTATAAGTTATAATAATAATTATAATTTTTGTAATAATTGGAATTGCAGCAGTGGTGTGCGTTTTTATAAAAAACAAAATCTCCGCGAATCAGGTTCACAGGTTTAACAAAAATGACCTTTAAAGATACGACACTTTTCCTGTAATATCACTGTATATTCTAATATCATACAATAGCGAATAGTTGATCAATTTTTATTAAACAATTTTGAAAGGATGAACAGTAGTAACGAAGAAGAAATTCTATGCATAGATTTACAGTTGGATGAGATCAACATATACTTAAAAGATAGTAAGTTGACTGGTGATGAAAAAGAAAGAGCAGTAACGTTAAAATCTGAATTGGTCGAATTAAAAAGTGTGTTAACTGACCGTTCAGAAGCTTTGAAAACGCAAAAGCATTATGCTGACCTTTTTGATACAGAAAAAAGCGACTCAATTTATGCAATATCAATAAGAGAGCCATCAAATGCACCCTTTCATCACGTCGTTCCAACTCCTACAGATGAAGCCATTATGATGAACATTTCAAATATTTTGGAAAATAATGTAAAATTAGAAGAAAAAAAGGATCTTAATTATACAGTGCCTATGAAAGCAACATACGGCAATGGTTGTGGTTCTAGCAATTTTGTTGAATCTGATTCAATTAAGGAGGACAATAAAAAGTTCAAACCAAGAACATTTCATCAAGATTTTAACAAATCTGAACCAATGAAGGTAGGAATCAAAGAATTCACACAAAGCAAACTTGAGGAATGTAATAGTTGTTTTGAATTTGTGGAAAAATTATGGGATCTTAGCTGTGGTCATAAATTCTGCGTTGAATGCCTTAACAAATTGTATTCAATGGCAATCAAAGATCGCTCATTAATACCAGTGAAATGTTGCAAAATTAAATTGGATGATACTATCGCAGGGCAAGTGCTAACAGGACAAGAGTTATTTAAATACCGTACACTAAAAAGTGAGCAAGAAATGACAGATAAGATGTATTGGTAAGAACTTCAATATAAATTAACACTGAAAAATTATAATATGTTTATATATTAAATTGTGAAACTTTGTAGTTCAAACAAAAATTGTTCAATCTTGATTGATTTCAGCGCTATGGCTATTTTCGGAGTATTTCATACCACAAATTCAATCAAGTGTCCAAATCCTAAATGCAGCGTCACCATTTGCATGAAATGCAAAGCCAGTCATAACGGAGAAACTTGCGAAGAATACACAAGCAAGCCGCTTGACGAAAGAATGACCGAAGATGATCGACATCTCATTGCCGCTTTGAAAAACGACGGTTTGGCAAGGTGCAACCAGTGCCAAAGATTTGTTGAACTAACGATTGGTTGTCATCATATGACTTGCGCTTGCACATATGAGTTCTGTTACAAATGCGAAAAGAAATGGCACACCTGCCGTTGCGATCTTTGGGAAGAAGGGCGACTTACTGCTGCTGCAGAACAACGAGTGCCTTTGCAAGAACGAGGAAATCATATTGCTGTCCAAAATGCTAGAGGACAAATCTTGCGCGAAGAGCAATGCGCCCATTCAAATTGGCGCAACATTACTCGTGGCAATGGAAAGTGCAGTAACTGCAACTTCATCACCTACGCTTATCATTTCAGATGTCATAATTGTCATCTTGCCGTTTGCAATACTTGCAGATATCATAGACTTTAACCATGACCTAGGATTGAAAAATAAACACCAAAATTCAATAGTTATATATAGTTATGAATATTGAGTAAATTAAGTACTGTAGCATATCAACATATCATACATAGCTAGCGAAACTACCTTAAACGAAAACTTAATGTCAAATTGAAATTTACTAATTTTCAACTTGTAACCTAAACTCTTCAGGAAGCTCATCTTGTTCTTTCTCCAACCAATCGCCAAATTCATTAAGTCTTGATTCTTCTAATTGTTCTTCTTTTTCCATTTCTTGTGTGCTTGCTGTTGTAATTGTAAAGTTTGTAACACCATCCCAATAACTGCATTTGATTTTTTGACCACCAAAGAATCTACCATTCATTAATTTGATGCATTCTTGTGCTGCATAAGCAGTCGCAAATTTAATCACAATAACTCCTCTTGGATTTTTACTAAAAACAGTGATTTTATCAATTTTACCACATTTTTCGCATTCTGATGCTACATCTGACTCAATTTCATCGAAAAAATTAGGGTCATCGAAATCAGATAGAACAAACATTCCTTCAAGGACAATAATTCTTAACGCAGACGATTTAGCAATACCAACATCATCATCTTCATTCCACGCCAAGGCTTGCTTCATTGCTTGTTTCGCGACTTTTATTTGTGCATGTGATAATTGAGGACGCGACGATTTCACTGAAGTACTAGTTGGAGGTTGCATCGAACCTGCACCTGGTTTGGTGATATTTTCATTTTTAAGGCCATCAATGTTAATAGGTTGATCACTTTTAGGCTGATCCGGAACAGAAAATGATGCACGCGTGACAGATATTTTGCTGGATAGACGTATGTATCCTCCATCTAACACATCCAACGCTAGTTTTACACTTTCTTCGGCATTATAACAAATAGAACAATCTCCTTTACAAGTTCCATCTTCATTTCTATAAATTTTAATTTTGGGTTGCTGATCATACGGACTTAACTGAATTAAACCCACCTATAATTTAATCAATCATAATCGGTAATAATATTATATTAATTGCAATAATATCTCATTGATTTACCTTTGAAAAATGACTCATAATTTCATCGGATGTGATGTCAGGAGGCAATCCAGATACATAAACCCAAGTTGTCGGTTTCTTTTTCCCCTTTGCTTTACCTCGTTTTCTTTTAACCTGTTGCTGTTGACTATCATTGTTGTCCTCATCATTGGCTTCATTGTCCTTTTCGGATTCTTGATGAGTTGTGATGCTAATCATTACTGCTTTTCTCTTTTTTGAGCTATCAAATCCTTCGATTTCATCGCTATCATCCTTATTGTCATTGATATTTGTGTCATCCTCATCGTTAACATCGTTTTCGCCATCATCTTCCACCCAATCCTGCTCTGCATTGTCCCAATAATATTTCAAACCATTGTCTGCGATAAATGATTTTTTTAGTACTTCGCTAAATGTATTACTGGAGTCATTTACATCTAATTCCTTGACAGTCCTTACTTCATCTGAGTGGGACGCCAAGCGCGCCAAGGCTAATGCTTCCTCTTCCATATTAATTTTCAAGATTTCTTGTTTCAAAGTAGGAATACTTCCAATTTTCTCCCATTGTTCCATACCGTTTGTGAATACAAGCGACAAAGCATCTATATCTCCGTCTTTAAGTTTATGAAGTAAGAGCCTGGTAGCAACCGGACCCATCTGATTGCGTTCAGAATCAAGATAATACCACTGTTGATTCATGAACCGAATGTAGGATGCAAATGGTTCAACCTAAAGGTATTGTTAATGATATTTATTAATAATTACAGTATATTCATAAATAAATATTGTTCCATAACTCTTTTTAATAATTTAAATTTACCTGATTGATTTGCTTCCATTCTTCCATTGCTCCCTTCCATACTAATGAACCATCGGTAATTCCAACTCCTTTTTCCAATAATCGGAGCAAAATTGAGGAAGGTACTGGCCCACGCTGAGATGCAGTACTACTGTCAATATAATACCACTCACGGTGCTGCATTTCTATATTTTTATGATGATAAGATGATAAGTTATCACGTTAATATTTAATATATATGTTGTGATGATTATTTCATATACCCTGCTGGGCCTTTTTAAAAAGCTGAATGAATGAATGAATGAATGAATAGGAATTAACTGAGCAAATCAAACCAGTTCAACTAAACAAGAGGAACAAGCT
>VKHH01007397.1:0-10956 GCA_015144975.1 Epipyxis sp. PR26KG | reverse complement strand
ATAATAAAAAAATAGTTTGATTATGAAATAATGATACATAATATAATTAATAATAATAATAATAATAATAATAATAACAATAATAATAATAATAATAATTGTGATGTTTAGGCTGAATTCGACTTCCGTGTGCTCACTCCCAGAGAAATGGATGAGGCGATTGCGAATAAACCTCGGGATGGTGCTTATATTCGCGGGTTATTTATCGAGGGTGCTCGCTGGGATGTGAAATATCATGAATTAGCAGAATCTCTTCCTCGAGAGTTGTTCGTGTCAATGCCATATATTCATTTGGAACCTAAAATGAGAACTTCTGTGCCTTTAGTTGAAGGTATTCCAGAGCAATACACTGGGTCCACTAATGGGACAGCTCATGTGTACATGTGTCCAATTTATAAAACATCATTTCGTCAAGGCACCCTTTCAACTACTGGTCATTCCACTAATTTTGTTATGTTTATTCGCTTGCCAATGGCTAAAAACCATCAACAAAAGCATTGGATCAAGCGAGGTGTGGCTATGCTCACTCAGTTAGATTCATAAACTGCTGCTGGGTGATAATGGCTGACTGCTATCGTCTCTGTTTAATCATGATAATAATAATGATGATGATAATAATAATGATGATAATAATGTTGATTGATTGTTTTTCGAAATAGATAATATTTAAATTTTATAATCAATATTATTTATTATTATTTGATATCTAAGATGATATGGGATCAAGTAACATCCGATCGAAATGAATAATGAACGTATATTTATTATAAAATCTCAAATAACTATTCATGCACTCTCACTCTCACTGATGACACAATTTATTTATTTATTCACTCTCACTCTCACTGATGACATGGTCGATCCAGGCGATCTGAATTTGTAACAATTATAAAGAGTTTATTTTAATAGTTTTATAGTTTTATGATATTGGCGGTAACCGGGTAATGGATTAATTTGTGAAATATCCATATCCAGATATTGCTTTGCTTATACTCAATAAATCTATTTTTATTATTTCTTGTGATGGAAAATAATATTATTCCAGATTGGAGATTCTAAAATGAAATAAACATAACATAATGTTAATAAATAAAAATAGATCGCTAATATAATTATTTTTGCATTTCAAAACTTTTCAAACTCTTCGAGAATTGACCTCGATTTATGATAGCTACACCAGAATTAGCTGTAGATATTTGTGAAGAATATTTTTAATTGATTATCATACGAGAGAATATATGAAAAAAATTAAAAAATAAATGATAAATATTTTTAATAAAAAAAAAGATAAAATCAACAGAAAAATAATAAGAGTATCATTCAAAATTATGAACAGATGATGTTTTTAAAACTGATAATGACTTCAGACCCCCGGCCCGGTTGATCACATCGATCACATACGATAATTATAATGTTATTCGATGTAATGCCATGCTATGTCGTGTCACGAGGAAACTGAAACGATGAAGCGATGAAGCGAGTGTATGTGTCTAAGCGAGTCACATCAAATAAATCAACTCATTCCTTGTACCGCATGGGTTTCTTCTTCTTGCTCTCTCGCGAACTGAATGAATATTTGCTCTAATGTACATTGTGAAATCGAATAATCATAAATAGAATAAAAGCTTTTGTTTGATTCGAATGATCCGAAAATTGCTCCTAAATCAATGTCAATGCCAACCTTTAGTTTCACATACCCGCCATGTCTTTCGATCAAAACATAATCAGGGATTAATGATGGAGATCCTAAATATTCTAATAATTCATCCATTCGTTCAGCATTGCATCTTATTTCCACTTGATAACCTTCTCCGAATCGACTCTTCAGACGTTGAGCTGATCCGATACACTTCAATCGACCAGACACCATCACACACATCCTTGTGCATAATGCCTCCACTTCCTCCATCGAGTGACTCACTAAAATGACACTTCGATTAGCAGACACGTGTTCGATCACATTCCACATCTGTCGTCTAGCTTCAGGATCCATGCCAGTGCTTGGCTGCATTAATTAATGAAAAATGATAAAAACATTTTTGTAATTATTATTATGATGTTATTGCATTACCTCATCTAACAGCAGGACTCTAGGATCACCGATCAATGCCACAGCCAAGGATAGCTTTCTTTTGTTTCCTCCACTGTATGTACCGCAACATTTATCAGCAAACTTCGATAATCCGACATCATGAATCAAACTCTGTACCCTACTCTCGAGCAGATCAGATGGGATGCCTCTAATGCGACCGAAGAATCTAACACACATTTCGAATTAATTGTTATGATGAACATAAATATAGTCTCGTACAGTCATGATCACTAACCTTAATGTTTCAAATCCAGTCATCAAATCAAGCAATGGATCTACTTGTGGGCAGTAGCCTAACAGCTGCTGTGTGTCCGAATCGCTGAGTGACTTCCCCTCGATGAACACGTCTCCTTGTGTTGACTGAAGATCATTCGTTAACACGCTAAGAGTAGTTGTTTTCCCAGCACCTTAACAAAATCCACATTCATTATTATTATGGTTATTATTATTATTATTGCTATTATTATAGTAATGTAATTATAACTATAATTCATACCATTAATTCCCAATAATCCGAATCTTTCTCCCTGGTGACATCCAAAAGAGACGCCTTTGACAGCATGCTTAGCTTGACCTCCTATGATACTCGGAGGGTATGTTTTAATTAGCTTCTGAACTAATAATGAGTAGTCTGCTCGAGTAACATTTGATGAGCAAACAGCTTGTTCTTCTTCTAGAACATCTTCATCTATGCTGTCCGGCGGGGGTGGAGGTGTAATCGCCAAAGATCTTTTCTTCTCAATCGCATATCCAATCGATTTCAACCATTTAGATTCCAATAATAATATAATTAAAAAATAACCGACAGTTTCTGCTGCTAAAAATGTGATATTTCTACCAGCAACTTTCCAATCAAAATAATCACTTTTCGATCCGAGATAAACATTAACTAGCTGAGCTACTACAATATTAATAATTCCTTCTCCTAGATTATAGGTTGGAAATATGCGAAAGAAATGGACGGCTATTTTACTAGCGGCTACAGCTGATGGCACATTGGCCATAATGAAGTATGCCAAAACCTAAAATAATATCATAGATATTATAATTTTTACACAATTATGACTATTATGGTGTAGAATATATATTATATTATTAAATGTTTATAGTATACCATCACAAATCCAGTCACAAAATTAATCGCCATAACTGATATTTGAGCAGTTGAATGGTTTTCGAATGCAAAAGAATACAAGTAACTTAATGGTATAGAGCTGGAGCCGTAGAGTAGCAGGAGTAAGAAGAAACAACCAGTTGTACGAACATCTCCTACAAATGCTGCTGCAGATGACCTGGCAAAATAAAATCAATAATAATATTATAATACAATAATACCTATCCTATTATTATTGTTATTATTATTATCTTTAATATACATATTTTAAATTAAAACAAGCAAAACTATGATCGAATTAAGACTCCAATGTAAAACTTACCCAAACCCTGCTAAGGAAGCTAGAATTAATAAAGTTAATATGATGTATAGTAGCATATCCCATATATAAGTAACAGTCCAATACAATTGTGGTGACACTCCTGATACCATTTGCAAATGCTTGCTTTTAGATACTCTTTCTCTCACAATAAATGACACAAAAGCTGCTGGCACAAATCCAAATGGAACAATAAGGAACAATGCAGTTAAAATTGACAAAATAAGTTTGATTTCTAAGGATGTTTTGAGTGTGATAGGGAGAGGATGATTATTAACTTTGAAATATTTTGGATTATAACCATTGTTTATACCGCATTGTTTAAAAGCTGTTTGTATTAACTCACTTCCGAATGCTAATGCACCATGTGCACAAGTGGAATTATGCATCACAGTGTATTTTGATTGGACATTAATCTCATACATTTGAACTCCTATAAACATATCCGATATGATCCGATTGATATTATTATTATAGTTATTCTTATCATTGTTATTATTATCATTATTATCATTATTACAGTTTACAAAAATATCAAATCAATAATATGATAATCAATGTATAATATAATATCAAGTCTTACCATTAGGCAGAAGATTTGTTACATTCACCAGAGGTATTGATATTGAAATAGGAATGCTGACTCCGTTGATTGTCACGTTGTTGAATGTTATAATATCAGTTGTACTATTAAAACTAAACGAACCAATCCCTACAGTCACTTTGAAATTATTATTATTGATTAAATTTGTCAGATTATTATTATTTAAATTATTCAAAATATTTGTGATATTTACTGGAATACTAATATTGAATTGATTATCTAAATAATTAATTAATCCTTGTGCTGAAGTTATATTCAAATTGAATTGATTATTTATTATTGATATCAACTGATCGGTTAAAGCATTTGTATTATTAAAAGTTGGAATATTTAATTGTAATGATTGTCCTGATAATGTAAAACCAGATAATGGTAATTTTATTTGGAATCCATTTAAAATGGATGTTATAGTATTTTGATTTTGTAAAATAATATTTAAGTTATTCTTCACCCAATTCCAATCAATTGTGATGTTAACAGGAACAATATCATCGAATACATAAGCCCCATAGCGACTATCCTCAAATTTAGAAAGTTGTAATAATTGATTCGATAGATCCGTTGAATTATCTGCACGGAACAGGTCCACGGTCATATAGTTCGTAGTCGAAATATCATCACTAAAGGTCACATTGTTTACACCTGATTTCAATACAGTTGGGACAATTCCAGCATATTTTTTGAATAAATTACCATTTAATACTAAATTATGCCCAGCTGGATTGAATCTTATGATTAAAATAAGTAGAATCAGTACTACTTGTAATGCTGGGAAAATGACTTGGAAAAAGAACCCTTTTAAATCTCTTCGAGTAATTATTGCACGTTTGCGAAGGAGTTCTGTTGTTTGTACTCTTACCTTATTCCATGAATTAAACTCTGAAGAATTACTTAAATGCAATGCAGTATCAAGCATGGCGTTATCATTTGATGATTCTATGTGAAGAGGTACTATGAGCTTCTTATAAGGAGTCGCTTTAGGATTACTATCAATTTCTTCAATTGCAACTAACATATTATCATCATGTGAGGCATTAGAATTGTTTATTAAAAATTCTTCATTTAGATGAGTATTGCTTTGAATGGTAATAGGATCTGCTATAATATTATTATCTGATTGTTCCCCTTGTTTTTCTTCTTTTTCCTCTGCTATTATCGTAGGATGTACTGATATATAATTATTAGAACTTTGATCCATTAATTCAATCATTGGGTAATCAAGAGAAGGTGACGGAGCCAACGGATTATTATCCTGAATATTGTTGACAGAAGCAAAATCACACACTTTAATGCCGTTTCTACGAAATAATGCAGTGCAGCAACACAAAAGCATTTGAAAAAATCCTCCAATCAATGTTATTATTTTCATGAAACCAGTTTTTGAAAAACCTTCATTCTCATCACAATCGTCGTTTTCATGCAAATGATCTTCTTTAGCTAAGCTGATAAATACTTGTTCAAGCGTTGTTATACTTACACCAAACGATCCAATTCCTAATTCAGATGAATATTGTTTTAACATAACAAAAAGATCAGCGAAGAGTGTGACTGAAGAGAGTGGTAAACGAAAAATAACTTCTCCTGCTACAGAGGAAGTGATATTGGCATTTTGAATCACACTTAATACTTTCTGTTCAATTGGCTCTACTGGCACATCAGTTGAAGTTTTTGATAGACTCAAAGAATATCCCACACCGAAACGATTTTTGAGAAAAAGAGAAGAGCCACTACATCTCAACCGACCATCAGATATTATGGCGATTCTGTCTGCCAAAGTATCAGCTTCATCCATAAAATGCGTTGTTAACAGTACAACTCTATTCGCCTAATCACAAATAATAATTTTTTGAATAAAAACAAAATAATAATTAATAATCTATACAAAATAAAATTACCTTGCATTTTTGAAGCAACTCCCACGTGCTTCTACGACTATATGGATCCATACCAGATGTAGGTTCATCAAGCAACAAAAATTTTGGATCTCCAATTAAAGCGATTGCCAGTGAAAGTTTTCTTTTCATTCCACCGGATAATTGAGATGATAAGTAATGTATTTTTTCCGTTAATCCGATTTCTTTGAGCATCAAGTCAATCGCTGCTTGCAATCTCCACCCCCACATACCCTTAATATTTCCAAACAATCGAAGATGTTCGTACACAGTCAGAGTAGGATATAAAACGTTGTGTTGTGGACTATAAGATACAAAATCATCAATTAATTCACAATTCACATACGTATGTAATAAATAAAAGCACTGTTTACTATACCATATGCCAGTAATTTGACGAATTGCTGGGAGATCTTTTGCCAAAGATTTGCCAAAGATTGAAATTTGTCCATTGGTTGGTTCAATCAAACCAGTTAGCACAGAGATTGTGGTTGATTTTCCTGTAATTATATTAACATAATATTATTCAAAAAAGAAAATTAATTATATAATACTAGATGATGTGAAGCATACCTGCACCATTATGACCAAGTAAGCATGTTATTTGACCTGATTTAAAGAAACATTATGCTTATTAAACAAGATTAAAGTAATATTAAAAAAATGATAAAATGAAATACCTGAAACCATGGAGACAGATAAGTCTTTTACAGCAAGCTTTCCATTAGGATATCGCTTCTTTAATGATTTTATAATAACTTGAGCGTTATTGCGAGACTCCATTGAAATTGGTTCAACTGTACCATTACCTTGCTCAGAACTCTCAAATTCTGGCATTCCAGTTATCATATCTAAATCATTAATTCCATTGTTATCAGTGGAACAAGAGCCACACCAATATCGCCATTGAAGAAAAAATAGTGGATGTTTAGGTGTGCCATATTCTTGAGGAATCACTTGGTCCAAATATAACGCGAGTATACCATAAATATAAAAGTCAATCCACAACATAAATAACACGATAGCAAATGAAAATCCACCTTCTCCTATGTTATTGAGTTGTACTCCTTTTCCCGAATATTCATAATTAGCTAAAATATCTGCACCAAAAGCAAATGCTGTGGGTGATAAGAAACTAGCTAAAACTTTTTGAACAATTTGTTCCTCACTTGTTGTTTGAATGAAGATAAACTTCGGTAACACTGCAGCAAATAAACTGACTGGCGCTACTATTGCAGCTATCTTTGAATTGGAGAAAAACACACTTATTAAGAAAGCAAAACTGATTTCAGACATGCAAAATAGAAAGAAATATAAAAATAACAGAATTTTTGATGTTGCAGCAATAAATATCGAAGAAAAGGCAGTAGATGAGACAGCAATCCAAAAGAAAAGAAGAAATGTTGATATAAACCAGCTTAATTGATGAACCCAATCTAATAACCCCATTATTTTCATAATTTCTCTTATTTTAGTTTCTTTTTCTTCAACCACCGACTTAACAGTCCTAGACATGGCATACAAAGTCTCCATAACCCAAGCTAAACCAAGTAGAAATCCTACAGAAGGATAGAATGGATTTTGATCATATGCGAAAGTTGGAATTGGAATATATAGTGGATTTGGAGGAGTAGTGCAGTCCAATAACGAATTATTACTCAAATTGACACTGTTTATCGACACATTCGTATATTGAAATATCCATTGATTCATTGTGCGTTCCAATGTTGCAAATCCGCTTAGAAAATAACTTTGGTAACTCACATCTAACCCACTAGATACAAAGTTAACTATAGTGTTAGTATCTGGTAGAATGGTATAATTCTGGCGAATTTTATAGCTGACTTTGTCCGTTGATATTTCATCCAATACAATTAAAGCTAATGTTGCCTGATCCAAATTATTAAATATGTAACTAATCGCGTCCTCTTCAGTCTGATGAGTAAATGTATTTATGGTGTTAAAAGTAACATACGTGGAATTCAAATAATTTAAGAGATTATCCAAAGCAGGTCCTTCAGGTGCAAAATGAAGATTTCCGAAATACAGAAGATTTGTAAATGTTCTTCCATATGCAGATTGTGTAATAAAACCTCCAAATGATCCACTATTACTTGATAATAGTTTACTCGCCCCAACGTACACATCAAATGACGGTGCTATTAAAGGACCTGATAAAATTTTCACTGCACTTCCAACATTGACAACTGGAGGAACAACTAGCTGAAAATGACTATATATCGTTGCTGGATAATAAACGATAATAGAAACACCATAACCTAACACTAAGATAATTAAAATGAGGAAGTGGCAAAAACACTCGCAACATGTCACTCTTATATTTCTTCGTTTTTCAATCGTTATCTTTTGAAGACAACTTGACAGCTGAAGTAACCCGTTAGAAGGCATAACAAAGATATAAAGATACAAAGATTAAAGATTAATTAATTTCATATAACTTTTATTAAATAATAATGTACTACTGTACTCTGTATGCTGTTCAAATCTGCACAAAATTTGAAGACTACTTACGGTAAATCCCTAACTTCACTGGTGAAAAAGTATTGATTGTTATAATAACTTACTCACCAACTCTTCCAACCCTGCCTATAAAAACCATCACGGAACATTCCCCAAGCCCAAAGCAGCTTCTTTTGTTTTGAATTAAAAAATATTGGTTGTAGAAAATTTTAGTCCAATATCGCATACCATACTATTGCAATAATTGAATAGGATTTTTCTTCCTATGAACTACTGTTTTAAAAAGTTAATGAATTGACTTGTTTTTAAAATATTCAACAACTACTTGATATCATTTCTAAACATGCTATTTCTTAAAATGTATTATAGTTGTATAATATAAAGCAATTTAAGAGTGTAAAAGTTAAGAACGAAACCGACAAAATTATACCATCATTTTTTTTTATTAATAGTTTTATCATCATATTTTAATTCAAAACAATTAATTATTTCTGTATTCAGTCCGCTGCTTTTATTGCTGGAAGTTGAGAAAAATAAGCTTTTAAAATTTTTCAATTAAATCAGACTTTTGATAACATTACGGATTATAAAATACAATATACAATTCTAATTTTCTAATTATACCAAATCAGGTATACAATAATATATAATAATACTGCAAGAATGTACAGCATGGCTATCAATTGTACAAAAAGTTAATTCAATTCCATAACTTCTTTGATCGTTTGTACTTGTTCATTTTAACTTGGTATTAATTGGGTGAAAGTACTTTTGTATCATAGTAATGTCCATTGCTCGGGCTAAAGCTGCTAGAGAGAAGAAAGAAAAAAAGCAAGCAGATCATCTCCAATTAAAAGTATTGAAGCCTGGTGATGCACTGAACTATTGTAATTTTGGAGATACAGTATCATTGTGAGTATCTAAATATCTTCATAAGAGAATTTCAATAATTTATTTACCGGTATTGTTTATTCCATGGTAGACATTATGTTGGATATCTTGAAGATGGTACATGTTTTGATAATTCATACAGTCGAAGTCAGCCAATATACTTTATTCTTGGAGCTGGTCAGGTAATACGAGCTTTTGAACAGGCTCTATCAGTAATGTCTCGTGGAGAGAAAGTAAAAATCGTAGTTCCACCAGAGGTAATTAGTTAAGAGATAATTATTTACTTATAGCGCTTCAACTTTTCCACCAATTATTTCTTGATAATAGGATGGATATGGAGATAAAGGATATCCCCCAATAATTCCCCCAAGATCAACACTTGTATATGAGATTGAGCTTATTGGCTTCAGCTCAGTAGGACAAGCAGAAAGGTTGCATCGTGAAAAGAAAGCACAACAAGATGCAACTTGATAACAGTATACAGTAATTGGAAAAAAACAGAATATAGATGTTAACCATTTTTTGTTGTTGATCTTTTTTTCCAATACAGTCTATCGGTCAATTCGAATCACAATTAAACTTTGAAGATTTCATTTCGCACATTCCCCCCCGACCGCCGGAATGGATAAGTCAACGAATTTTTATTACTATATAATAGATACTAAATTTAACGAAAACTATATATTGAAACTTATTATATTAAACTAAAATAGGGGATTTTTACGCTTCGCTAAAAATTGCAAAATAATCTTATTAATATATTTAAATTATTTTAATACTCCACTAACAGTGGAGCTCCAGTGGAGCGTCAAACAATTAAATAAAAATAAAAAGAATAAAATAAAATAAAAATAACTAAAATAAATAAATAAAATAAAAATAAAAAATATATAATAAAATAAAATATATTAAATATAAAATATAAATAAAAAATATAAAAATAAAATATTAAATAAAATATATAAAAAATATATTGAATAATAAGAATAAAAGAGTTATATAGTAACTAATGATAAAATAAAAAGTAATTTAAAATAATTTCATAGTGGAGTTTTTGGTGGAGTTCCAAATTTTTTCCATTTTTTTTATAAAATATATAGTTTTATTATTAAGAAAATGAAGAAAATCTCTTACGGTTTTTATTTTGTTGCTAGGGGATATATCATATCCTTCACGATTTTTGAAGAAGGTTGTTTTTGTGAAAGTGCTACTGCTTGTAACCAAATAAGCGATTCAATTAATGTTAATATTCCTAACAATCTTAATTGGATACTTTTTTAGATTTCGTTTTTAATCGAATTAAATTTGCAGGAGTCCACCAATGTGTTTATTTCCCAAAAGTCGGGTTTTTGCCTTTTTCAACTTTAACTAAAAGTTAGAACTTTTTCCCAGCCCGAAATCATCGGTTTAAACAGGTAATCTGCAATCAAAACTAGCAAATTATTAAAGCCATTAGGGAAAGGGGGCTTGAAATTCAAAGTCTTGTTTGTTCTAATATATATATATTTTGTTGCTTTTCACTTGCTTCGTTCTACCTGTGGTCTCGTATCGGCTTGATCACCC
>VKHH01007396.1:0-10960 GCA_015144975.1 Epipyxis sp. PR26KG | reverse complement strand
ATTTTGTTACGGAAAGGCTCCAAAACAGCGATCGGGGGGTCTTAATGCAATCGGGGGGTCTTAATGCGAGCACTGGACCTGTGAAATAAACAATTCTTATTTCAAATTTTAATTTTACATTTTACTGAACGTTATATTAATTTGTACATTTCAAATATGATCTTTTCAATTCCGATATTGAACTTTTCTGCTTCGAAAGTGTATGATATACATCGAGTTATGGAAAAAGTGAAGTTTTTCACGAAACTTAAATCTGGTGGTGGTAAACTATCATACAATAAAAAGAGTTTTCCTTTGATGAACACCATTAAAAGAAGAGTGGTTGGCACTTCTTTTGGGTTGTTATTGTTTGGTGGATTCATCAATCAATCTTGGTTTATGTCACATAGTATGGGGGAAGAAAATAAATCTCAGTCAAATAATGAAGGAACAGGTGACTCACTATTGATTTTACTTCACATGGATTATTTTACAGTAATAAATTTTGAAATTCTTTTTGGAAGGTGAAAATGGTAAAGCAGATCCTGTTGAAAAACTAATCGAGCAATTTGGGCCAGTTGTATCACGGGTAGGTTAATTTTTAAGTAACATGATTTACTACTTTATGTTATGTTGTGCTACCGTATGTTTTGCTACGTTGTGCTCTCCTCATGTCAACATTAATATATTTGGTATGTATTCTGCAGCTTGGATTTGGTGGTGTTGCTGGATTGTGTGCAGGAATTGCTGTCAAAAGATTTGGTGAAGAAGTTGCATATGTGATCGGACTGGGCTTCATTGCACTTCAAACGCTTAGTTATCTCGGGTATGTTAAAGTGGATTATGGTAAAATCAAGGATGATGCAGCAAAAAAGATTGATTTAGATGGTGATGGGAAGATCACTGTCAAGGATTTTAAATTTGCATGGCAAGAAATCAGGAAAATTTTGACATATAACTTGCCAGGTTTGTTTATATTTTATCTGACTATTCTCTGTCGGTACCAATTATCAATCCGCATTTTATGTCTATAATATCAACAGGAGTTGGAGGATTTTCAGGTGGATTCGCACTTGGACTATACTATGGACGTTAAACTTATCAATTATTATTAACAATTTTGATTGAAACTATAAATTTTGAATCAAAACTCTAAAAACCTTTATATTATAAATAAAATATGATTATTTAAATTTTAAAGATTTCATTATTAGATCATTTTTTTTTCTTAAAATGATAATTTTGCAATTTAACAAAATGGTAGGCCTTTCATGCCAATACGAGAAATATACCAACGAGTTTGATATTGACGTTGCAATGATGATTCTGTTAGGGTTATACCATCCACAGCTCCACCTTTCTGGGATAAGGGACAAAGATCACATACCGCACTATCAGCTAGACAACTAGTGTTTTCATACTCCCAATAGTCTGCATCCTTATGATAATTGCCACACTTGCATCGAAAACATCTTAGTTTGTTGATGACATCAGATTGAAAATTTTCAGTATTAATAATTGGTGCGTCCAATAAACTAGTAATTCCTATTGATGTCCAATTTACATAAACATGAATTTGTTTACATCCTTTTCCGCTGCTCTCATATAAGTGACGTGAATTGAATGATTCGCGGTAAGCAAATGCTGGTAGATCTAATTCTAATCCACTGGTCTCTAATGCCACATAGAAGTTAGTTTTCGAAGACATACTTGAACCGAACTCAACAGGTTCATGCTGTATTAAAGTCCTTAGAAATGTTTGTGCTTCATGATTAATGTCTGTATCATTAGAACCATACGTCATGATATCAGTATTGGGTTGAAAATGCAGTATGTAAGAAACTTTTGGTAGGTTTACTGAAGGTCCCAACAAGACAACTATAGTGCACAACAATACTGATTTTTCTGAACATGCTCTATCAATTGAAGAATTTATTGTTTCTAAAGCTGAGATAAATATGTTGCCACGCATTATATTCAATTTTCGTTTCTGATAATTCTTATCGTAGAAGCTGTTCAGATTTAAATCAATAGTGGCTTCCGAGTTCAGTTTAATCAGCTGTGTGTATGGACAGTATATCAAACCTCCACTATACAAAACATGGTGGAGAAAAGTCAGGGAAAGTTTATTCTGCATCACTTTCGAGTAAGGAATGGTTGAAGTATAATAAATTGAAGCCATTGATGTGGATGACGTTATTGGATTTCAAATCATTGATTTCGAATGGTGTGAAACTCTGATACCTGACACATTTCAATATCCAGATATCCATGTATAAAATTATTATCAAAACCAATAAAAAACTGAAAACTGAAAGATGAACCCAAAATTCTTCCGTTCCAGTGTTACATTTATTATCATATCTTCTTCAGTCACTGTAAATGAATAAATTCTACATATTTGAAATTCAAGCTTTCGTATCTCGAACTCACCATATTTATTAAATAGCTGAATAATCATTTTGTTGAAATTGCGTTTTTTTGTTGAAACGTATTTGTTTTATAAAGTAATTCCAATTCACTTCAATTCGTCGAATTTTGATTTTTTAGTTTCATTTGAATATATTTTTCTTTTCTTCTAGCAGCAAGAATTTGTCCTGGAGTAATGTTATTCCTATTTTTAACGGATAAGTGTCTTTTATATCCCTCACTTTCTGCTAATGGTCCAGCTAACATGTATGCATCAAAACCAGATGATGACGTTGCATTATGTGGCGACATCGGTGGACTAGAAGATCCAACAACAATCGCTCTAGGAGATCCAGCATGTGAAGCTACTGGCGAATAGTCCATTTTTGTGCTAGTACATCCAGCAGCATTATCAATACCATTATTATACTGAATTCGAATCTATGATTTAATTTATTATAAAGAGTTAATGGATTAATTATCAAAATAAAACTACAATATGATCTCACCTTTTTCTTCCAATCAACCCAAAACTTATTTGGTACATGAGGTATTGCAGATTTATGAGCTTGATGTTTTGGTCGTACTGCCAATGCGATTGCTTTATTCTATTAATAATAATAAAATATATTGAGTGTTATCACACCAAAAATAAATTTATTTTATGTAATACCTCTTTGTATTCTTTTGTTTGTCGTTTCTTCATTAAATCTTCTCGAAATTTAACACGATCAGCTGCAATTTTTAAATAAGAATATGGACGATTTTCAGTTGAATCAGCTGGTTTTGAAACTCTTAAATACATCAAATGTTGACCACTATCACCAAATTCAGATATGTTACGAACTGGTCTAATTCCAATGCTCTTAATTTCCGGAATTCCTAATGATTTTCCAATCTCATGTACTTTTCGTTTGTCAACAATTTTTGTATCTGGTCCCATTTCAAACCGCTTTGCATTTCGTCTACTTTGTCCTCTACTTTGTCCTACTCTTGAGGTAGATTTACTCAATTTACCAATATTACTATTCGAACGTGACATATTAATTTTTGACTTAGGTGACTGTAGTGGTGATGGAGATGAATTCCTACTATTTTGAGAGCTATTTTTCCTAGAATAATCTTCATCAGAATCTGCACTTAGATGAGATTTTATGGTGTTTTGACGAGTGATTTTGCCACTATTTACTCCATTATTTTCAACTAAGGTAGGTTTACTGAATGATCCTAGTGTTCTAATTGGTCTCATTCCAATCTCTTGAGATGGAGATACAAGAATAGAATTATTTTTCGTAACATTTGAAGTAGACAAATTTGTTGTTATCATACCATTAATCACACTGGGTATGTTTTGAACAGCATTATGTTGACTCATTGGTCGATTCAGATGTAAATAATTAATACCATAAGATTCACTAACGGTACTACGTGGACGTAATGGTATAAGATCATTCCCTTCCACAGAAAAAGATGTTTTTGCGTTGAGATTATTTAAGCCATTATTATTGTCAGTCAATGATATCGCCGACATAGCTGTTAACAAACTATTTTCATTAGAAATTAATTTTGATGTTAAGTTATTTTCTTCATTACTTCGAGATACAGTAGGACTCATAATAAATTGGTTTATTTCATCATTTGGTAAATTATTTTGAATATTAAAATAATTTGAAATAAATGGATTTTTTCCCAGGATACCTACACCAGCAGGTAATGCTGCCACACCATGTGTTTGAGCATTTATTGATGTAATATGATCTGCTTTTGCTTGAAGTTGAGGATCAAGTGGTGGTAATACTTTAATACGATTAAGATTATTGGAATCATCTGTATGATTATCAATTATTATATTTGATTTTGATAATTTTTCATTTTGAATTTTGAATTCATGTTTTTTGTTTAAATAAGTTATCTGTCTTTGAAATGCACCAATAGCATTGACATCATCATCACTCTGATCATCTAATTCATCGAAACTATCAAAGCTATCCATAGAATTAGTTGAATGACTTCTTTTCAATTTTTCTATTGTTGCTTTTGGAAATATTAAAGATTCGTCATATTCTTCCCAATTAAATACATTAAAACCTTTTTGAGAAATTAATGATTCTGCTCGATGATCCGAAGAAGTATTTCCTAATTAAAAATATAATTATCGCAGTATTTTGAAAATTATTAACATCATTATTATCATTATTTATTATCATTTCTTATTATAATTACAGTTATTATTATTGTTATTATTATTATTATAATTACAATTATTATAATTACAATTATTATTATTACTATTATTATTATTAATATTATTACTATTATTATTAATATTATTATTATTGTTGTTATCATTATTATAATTATTACTACTATTATTTTCGTTATAATTATTTTTCTTAACAATTCAATAAATTAATAATATCAAATAATATAATCATTCATTATTAAAATTAATATTGCTTTTGTTACTTACCGATAGTGTTTAACGATAATAAAGATAATGACTCGAAATATTTTACACAAATTTGAAATAAATAATCTAATCCTTCATCATTAATTTCATTAAAACTTAAATCTAAATAACGTAAATAAGTTCCATTTCCTTCCATTTCAGATGGTAATTTAAATGCAACAAATTCAGAATTAGATTTTTCAATTAATTTTAAATCTTCTCGACGACGTTCTAGATCCGGATAATATGATATTAATCCATGTGCAATATCAATACAACCTATATTATTGATTTTATTATGTGACAAATCCAATTTTTCTAGAAGAATTGAATCTGAAAGTTGTTTTCTTAATTCTAAACAACATTTACTAGTTAATTCATTATATGATAAATTAACGGCTCGCATTTTACATAATTTCAATATTGAAAAAAGCATTGCAGCACCTGTGTCACGTAATCTTTGATTAGAAAGATTTAAACTAGTTAAATTATTATTATGTGGAGCAACATGTGAATTTGATATTATTTTATTAATTAATGGATTATTTTCTGAATGAATTGATGATTGTTTTTCATTTTCAGTTTGTATTTGTAATTTATTAAAAGAATTTCTTAAAAATGATTTATTACTATCAGAACGTTGTAATAATGGAATTCGATTATTAGGATTAGAATCGATTAGATTTATTGGAGGGGATTTACTACGGTCATGATTAGAATTAAGTAAATCAGATGATGAAGATCGTTGAGATTTTGATAATAAATTTCTTGAACTTCGGTCAGTATTAATTCTTTGTAATCTAAATATATTGAATAAAGATAAATATGATGCAATTCCAACATAAGTAACATGAGGATGCATACTAAGCATTGTTTGACTCCATGCATTTTCATGTGGCCATAAATTACTAACATTTAAATCTTTAATATTATTATTTCTTCCAACTAAAGTAATACAATGTTTGAAGCCAATATCACTTATAAGATTATTACCAATCCATAATGTATGAATAGATGGATGAAATAATAATGAGTGACATAATTCTTTACATCCATTATCAGTTATATGATTATTTAATAAATTAATTGACAGTAAAATTCTGTTTTTTAATAATCCATTCGATAATAATAACATATTTTGATCATTTAATTTACAATTTTGTAAGTTTAATTTAATTAATAATCCATAATTATCCATAAGAAGTTTATTAATCTTCATCAATTGCTTTTTACTTGATGAATTTTGAGTTGGAAGGAAGTTAGCTTTTTCTGAAGAAATTTGAGACAAAAGAGGAACATTTGACAATTCAATATCAGTTAATTTATCCACAAATGGTTTATCAATAAAATCATGAGATAAAATTTCTTTATTTATACTTGTTTTTGCAATTTTTTTGTGTTGATTATTGCCTTCTAAAACGTCATAAACCAAAGTTGACAGTAGTCTATGTGCACCCTATAGTCATAATTTATATTAAAAACAAATATTTAGAGAAGATACTAACATAAGCTACAAAACCAACACTGTTACCTTTCCGTGATCATCACCACTTGGCATAATATGAGAATAGTCTTTTTTTGGTGGCTTTATTTTGCGTACTACATCATATCCTTCTCCATACTGGATTTTAATATTAGTAGCTTTTTCCTTAATTGATTTTTTCAATATCGCTTCCATGGTTACAATACTAATATCATGTTGAAGAAAGCAGACAATTACCAATATTAATTGCAGTTGTTAAAACATGCACTCATGCAGAAGCGCAGAAGTAAGAAGTCCATTGTTGAAGCAAATATGCAAAACATTTGTTGCAAAACTTACCATCTTTATTTAATCATAAATAATGGAATAATGAAAAATGCAAATAAACAGTTGAAACAAAAAAACGAAACGTCTCTCTCTTTCATCATATTCATTCATTCATCATAACCATCCAATCCAGAAAAATAATTATTTTAAGGTAAAATTTAGATCACTTCTTGCATCCACACAGTGCTTTTGCGATTTTTGTGCTTTTGTTTTATTTATTGACCATATACTGTAGTACAAATTTGTCGCTCAATTTTATTTATAAAAGTTGATAGTTATTTAATTTCAACTTCAACTAATTGGTAAAGTTATCAACAATCAACAGTTTCACTTGCAAATCATATAAGGACATAACTTAATGTGGAATAAAATATTTTCTTTTCATCAAATATTTATGATGCTTATTGCTATGCAACGATGTGAAACTTTATTTGTCAAGAAGTATCACTCACTAAAATTTTTGTACCCTTCTCTTTCCTTTCATGCAAAATCAAGTTATTACAATAACTCATTTAAAATATTTGGTTTGGATGAATCAAAGGACCAAAATAATGATGGAAAGGTTAAAAGGGCACTTCCAAAAACTATGGTAACGAAGTTTTTGAAACGAAAATTACCTGTAGAAAACAAATTGAGCGACTTGCAAAAAGTAAATACACCAGCAGATCTGGATGATTTTGTGAGTAGTAGCAGCAGCCTCGTAAATAATGATTTTGTAAGTAACAGCCTCGTAAATAATGAGAACAGTAATGTGGAAGAAGAAGCTGTCTCTCCTTTCTCTGCTGGTCAAAAAGTTCGTGTTAAAGTTACTCAATTTGGTCCGATGGGGGCTTCAGTGATGATAAACGATGGTGAAGGATATGGTTTAATAATTCAAAAGGAAATCGCATTATTTCGAGATAAACGAGAAGGAATTGATGTTTTAATGGGTGAAGAGTTAGATGGTTATGTTGCAAGGATTAGAGATGATTTAAAAATTGATGTTTCATTGCGTCCAATTGGCAATGATAGATACGTTGAAACCACTTTCATGGTATTAGATGCTTTACAAGTATGTCCAGATGGGAAAATCCCTTTAGGTGATAAAAGTTCTCCAGAGGATGTCTCTCACTATTTTCATGGTTTAAGTAAAAAAGATTTCAAAAGTGCACTTGGAAAGTTGTTTAAACAAGGTGCCATTCTTCGACCATTGGATTATGAAACAAATATTAATCCAGATTTCAATATGGATTCAATTGATATAAATAAAGATTTTGGAAAAAGTAATAATAATTTAATTCAAAATAAAATTCAAAATGATCTAATATCTGATGTAACTCCTAAACGTGATGATTCATTAGCTATTTTTATTGGAAATTTACCACCAACAATTACCGCAACAATTCTTCGAAATATTTTAGAAAAAGAAATCGGAGGAATAAATCCAAAGCATATAAGATTACCAACTGATTCTATTACTCAAAAGCCTCGAGGTTATGCTTGGGTTGATTTACCAAATGTTGATAAAGTTGAAGAAGCTATAAGGAAATTAAAAGGATTTGAAGTAATGGGACGTGCGATACGTGTTGATTATGCAAGTCAAGGAAAATTCTCTTCAAAAACTGAAAAGAAAAATATAACAGGTGAGAAATTATGGAAAAAAGTTGATAATGATGTTGAAGTTCGTTCAGATAAAAAACAATGGGTAAAAGAAGCAACAAATGATTTACAAAATAAGAAAAAATCAGATTTGATTCGAAAATCTGATGGATATAATGCAAATAAAGGAAGATCTGAGTTTCCTAATAGAAAACCAGAAGCAACATTATATTTTGGTAATTTAGCTTATGCTGTAACAGAAGATGTTCTTCGTAAAAGTGTAGAAGATTTTATGGATAAAAATGGAGCTGTTGCATCTGTTCGAATAGCTTCTGATAAAGAAACAGGTCGAAAAAGAGGTTTTGGATATGTTGATTTTTATAAAGTGAATGATGCAGAAAAGATTTATCAAGAAATGCATGACATTGAAATATTAGGCAGGAAAGTAATTATTGATTTCAATACTAGAGCTTAATTAATAATTGCCATAATAATAATTATTATAATTAAATAATTTTATAAACTATTTTTCTTAATTTTAATACAATTCATTTGCATAAAATATCCGATATAAGTGAAATGAAGGCTTCACTTCTAACTCAAGCAGTAATGCTATGTAAACAAAATCAAACAGCAATGCTATGAACGCTAAGACAAACAGCAATATTATGAAAACTAGCTCATACAGCAATGTTATGAACGCTAACTCAAATAGCAATGCTATGAACGCTAAGACAAACAGCAATATTATGAAAACTAGCTCATACAGCAATGCTATGAACGCTAACTCAAACAGCAATGTTGTGTTTTCAAAAATTATAGATATTTTTATTGTCTATGCTTGATATTTCAAAAGGTTTTGTTTAAGTGGTGTCTTCTGTTCAAGCGATTCATCAAATATGGCAGAATCATCTTGTTTCGCTTGATTTTCAACTTCCCCTATATCAATCAATGAATATAATGCAAAGAATACTGTTAATAAAATAAACACACCAGCTCCATTCGCAACTTTACATCCAGTAGTCAACAGATGATAATGAGAAGCAGGGTTTATGTCAGGCACGACATGTGTGTCATTTCCTGCTCCTGCTGTGATAGTGTAACCACAACCTAGTTCTGTAGTAAGCTCCATAATTCCAGTCTCTGCTGCTAATGCGGCAGCAATAAGAGCAAATAATCCAAGAAATATATGATTCGATTTATATATGATTTTGAATTTTTCACTAATGTTGGGTACAAGAAAAAACAGAAAACCCAAACAATAATTTTGACCATAAAGAATAATTGCAGTTAATCCGAGAAATGAGTGTAAAGAATTCAAGTTAGAATAATATGATCCCTCTTGATTATAATTAGGATAATTATTGCCAATAACAACCGCAGCCAACCCAGTACTAAAACATACCACTCCAGCAGTATGCCACATCACATGAACTGACTTGTTGAAAATATGAGTAAAAGGAAGTATCCGATATGAGACAAGAGCGTTCACTAATAATTAATAGTAACAAATTTATGATTAGATTTATTGTAAAAAACATATTATTCTGAGATGTTCAGTATAGTATTTGGAGTATATTATACTGCAGTTATCATTATTACTGTGATATTGCAAGTTAATGCACCTGAACAAAATATTAGCCCACCAACCATTAGAATAGGATGCCAATTAAATATCAGTTCTTTCCAATTCAAGCCGCCTAAATAGCTTTCATCATAGTTTGTTCCAGACATCCAAACGATTATGAACAATACAGCTAATGTTGCGGTCAAAATCGCCAATTTGGCAAATATTCGTTGTAGACTAGTGGAAGGCTTCATTCACACTTTTATAAATATTTATCTGTTTGTAAGACTGTAAGTGAGCTACTGTACACAAATCAACTTAGTCAGCCAATAGATGTTATTAATATTTTTCAACAACACAAACAATTTATATAACAACCAATCCAATTCAGACTACAATGTAGCGAAAGAATAATAATAATCAAGAGCAGCAGTGTGAAATCTTACGTGCGTATCTTTTCATTCATTCATTCAACAAACATTTCAGCAGAGTTCTTTAAAAAGGATTTATTATTAGTCCCGAACTAATATGAAACATTTACACATCAAAGATAAATTTTATACAAAATATGTATATATTTGTTGTTATGTATACATGAATGAATGAATAAATGAAAGCTAACCATTAACCGTTATTGTAAAAAGTATGTTAAGAATAAAAGCAGTGTATTTTGTCCATTAATAATTTGGTTTATTATTAAAATATAAGTGTTGCTGATAATTAATTAAGTTGTGTTAGTTACAGTAACACCACACAGGTATTTCGGGATAAAAGAAATCTATTTTTCAATGAAATAAAATAACATAAAAACAACATTTGATTAAAATATTAAATAACATCATAATAATTTATCTCTTTCACGGTCATCGATTGGATCAAAGCTATAACGATCATCATCACCATTCGCATAATGGAGATCTTCTTCAATGAAATCGACTTGTTTCGCTTTAATTTTCTTCGCTGCTTTCTTATCTTTTTTATAATTGACAAGTCCTCGTTCATATACACTCGCTAGAGATGACTTGACTCTATTATCTTCAAACGCTAAACAACGATAATAATAATAATAATAACAATAATAAAAATAATAATAACAACAACAATAATAACAATAATAATAATAACAATAATAATAATAATAATAACAATAATAATAATAACAATAATA
>VKHH01007395.1:0-10964 GCA_015144975.1 Epipyxis sp. PR26KG | reverse complement strand
ATTATTATTATTATTATTGTTATTATTATTATCATTATTATTATTATTATTATTATTATTATTGTTATTATTATTATCATTATTATTATTGTTATTGTTATTATTATTTGACTATCATTATTATATAAATTATAATAATTATCAAGAAAATTATGATATTAGTCCATAACTAACCTCAGCTGCGTATGTACCAAAGCTAAGATACCATGGCCAATTAATAATAGGGAAGTTGTTAACCCTTCTTAAAGTTGGCTCAACTCCAGCAAATACAGCACAAATAAAAGTTGTTAAAATGGAATAAACTGCAACATTATTCTTTTTCGCTGATACTCCAGTTATATACCCAATTCCACTGGATGCGAATGTAGTCTAATAATGATAATAATAATAAATACAAGTATTATTATTTGACTGAATAATATAATATAATAATAATTAATTAAATAATAATAATAATAATAAGGCTAACCGATAATATAGTAGCAATCCAATCGTAAAAATGACCAGCATGACCAAACGCCAACCATGTTCCAGTGAAAACAAAACCAATCAAAATGACGACAATAATATCAGTTAATAATCTACCAACTGTATATGCAATTAATGAAGTTCCTGAAGCGACTTCGCGTCGAATTAAATTTAATTGTCCAGCAAATACTGGCCCAGCAGCTAATGCAGCAGCAGTTCCTATATTATATTAATAAGATATGATGTTAAGAAAATAAAATTTCATAAGCCATAGTATTATTATCACTTACCAATCGTAGATGATATGAAAAATAATAATTGTGACATTCCTAAACTTGTCACAAAATATGATCTATATTTTTTAATTGGTCCAGGGAAAAAATCTCTTAACTCAGATTTTTCAACAGGATAAAGCACACCGAGATAAGTATTTTGCAAATAAATCGAGAATCCTGATGATAATGCCACTGCCATTATGAATGCAATCATAATGTATGTAAATAATGCAACCATATTTCTCATTCGAATCAGAAACATTCTGTGAGCATTCAAATAAACCTCATTAGAATATTTATGAAGCAATGCAATCCATGAAATATTCACAGGTTCTTTCCGTGATCTAATACTAGTCATACCACTAATACCATCATTCACTTTGTTAGCCTCCAAGTTTTTCGTTTTATTATACTCACTCCATCTGATGGATAAGTTAGTTGCGATATCAAATGATTCGGAGTTTTCGACATTTGAAGGAACAAATATTCCATTTAAAATATCTAAACAAAAATCAGCATCAGCCGTTTCTTCTCCCACTTCATAACCAATAGATCGGAAATATGGTACAGCATCCTCAGATTGGCCTTCAAATATTATATCTCCTTTCGAGCTCATTAGCAACAAATTGTCGAACATGTTGAAAATCTCTGCCCTTGGTTGTTGCAACACCATCATAATGGTAATACCTTTAGTTGCTACTGTTCGGAGTGTTTCCATTAAGTCAAAAGCAATCGAAGCATCTAATCCAGCTGTTGGTTCATCCAATAATAATACTGCAGGTCGCGACAATACAACTAATTCACATGCGATATTTACACGCTTCAGTTGACCTCCTGAGATATTCGATGCAACATTTTCTCCACCACCTATAACTGAATCAGCGACATGTGCAATTGATAAATCAGCAAGAACCTATACATAATGAATTAAATATATGTTAGTTATAAATAAAATGTTTACAAACTAACAAGTATGAACTGTAAAATACCCTATCAACGAGAGCATCAGCTTCATCCCCTGCTTTCAATCCAGGAATTCGAATTAATGCATTGAACATTAATAGCTCTCTTACAGTCAGGTCTCTGTCAAGAATATCTTCTTGTGGAACATATCCAATGTACTTAGACAAATTATTCACATTAATATTTTGATTGATAGCAGCTTTGAACTCATCGAGCATCGCTACACTCACTTCTCCCGATGTAGCAGACATACCGCCGTTACGAAGAACGTTTAATAATGTAGATTTTCCGCAAGAAGTTGGTCCAAGAAGAGCTGTGATTTTTCCTGCTGGAATATTTCCAGATATTGATGGTAATATCACACGACCACCTCTTCCCATAAATCGAATATTTGAAAAGTTTATGCTGATTAATTTAGTGGAATCTTCCTCAGTTGAAATTTTCTTTTTCTCAACGACATCACCTCCATTTGGATCAGTGTTTCTGGTTTTGTTATCTTTTTTTTGCTGATTTCTTTTCAATATAAATGACGTCAAAAGAATAGCAAGGCTAATTGCGGCACCAATGATGGTATTGATAAAATTGATTTGATAGCCAGAATTTTCTGGGCAAATAGACATTGCATCGCATTTAATAGGCTTCTTTGTTCCTTCAGGACAGTAATATCCTTCAGGACAAATTTTCATTTCACTTGCAGATGGACAATAAAACCCTTTTAAGCAAGCAGATTGAATCGCACGATTTGAGTCAACCCAATCCAAATAGTTCGTTCGAGTTACAGTAACAGGTTGGAAATAGTTTCTTTGTAAAGAATACTGGTAATTCATTCGCGACTCATATTGAAATCCCTCGTAACTACCGCAAAAATAACCGTTGGGGCAACTAATAGTTGCTTTTGGACAAGAATTTAGATATGAGCAATCAAAACCTGATGGACAAACAATTTCCGACATGGTTTTTTACTACTGTAATGCTGTACTGTAGATTGGTAATCGTGCAATAAACTGCAATGTTTAATCAAACAACAGTAAACCGCAGGAATACTTTTTTATTTTGATTTTGATTTTCGAAGATGGAAGAGTAGTTTAAAAGGAGTGCAGCATTGAGAAGTGCTGAGTAGTGTGAAAAAAGGAGTGCTCACAACCACTTCTAATAACATTTAATAATAAAATAATTTCAAATACAGTACATATTATAAAAAACACATTTTGAAAGTTCAGCAATATCAGTAATAGCATTTTTTTATACAGATCATGATGACAAAGTGTGGCGGAGGAGTCTGGCAGTCCGGTGGGAGTGTACCGGTGGTAAATTATTTTCAAAAACATCCGTATTTTCAAAATAATCTAAAACTTAAAAGTCTGATTCAGTAGATGTTTAGATAGTAACCACTGCAATTTTGTCACCATTTGTAGAGATTTTGATAAGCGAACCTCCATTTTTCTGTTGTAGTTTCTTAACAAACAATAAATTCTAACGTCTAACTAATAAAAGATAAAGTGTGGCTACTTCAAAGTGCTAGCTACTTGCACCAAGTTGTAGCAGTCCCATTCAATTTTAAATTTTTATAGAATAACCATTATTAGTAAAAAAATCACCGAATACTTAAAACTACAGTAGAATATGAAAAAATAGTATCAACCACATAACCACATATTGTACATATGTTTCAGCGTTTCAGCAATAGTTAGTTTATATTGTAAAATTGATCGTAAAAAGACTGAAATATTTCGATGTTGGGTGACGTAAGAACAATTTTGATAGATCTTGAGAAGGCCCTCATTTGCACAATTTGCTCAAATATTCTGAAACCAAGCTCTTGTTCCTTACCTTGTGACCATTATTTCTGTAGGTATAGGTTGTCGCAGTCGTTAATGTCTGAATAAACTGTTAAGATTTAATATATCCAAATATTTTTCCATAGGGAATGTATAGATGAAAACATGCAATATTGTCCACAGTGTAACATGCAGTTCAGTTGTAAAAGTATAAAGAGTAGTCCGTTTCTGTTAGGTGAGTTAGTAACAGTTTTCAATCAAATTGTAAAGAATAAGGGTTTGTTTCCTGGTACTGGGACATCATCTGAAGCACTGAAGGCTAATCAGCAGATAGATAGCGAAATAGATGAAGATCTTCCTTCCGAAGAACACAACTCTTCCAAAGATGCTCATAATTCACTTCTTTATCGATTGAATGAAGACAGTATTCCTGAATTATCGAATTTAATTGAAAATAATATAAATGATACCTTTGGTCCAGGTGTTGGTAATCTAATGGTGAACAGTGATGAAAGTTCTGTCCAAACTCAAACTTCAAGCCAAAGTTCTATTTGTGCGACGTTATACTCTCCTGTTATTTATAATAATGTTGAGAGAAAAATCTCTGGAGCTAGTATCGATCAACGGAATAACTCTCATTCCAATTTATCTCTTCGGGATGAAATATTAAATGATGAAACTTATTTTGTAGAAGATTCATTAGCTTGTAATGATCCAATTACTATTATTGATGATACATACAAAGATGTGAATTCTCCAATTAATAATAAAAATATAACTACTGAAAGAAGCAACATTGAAGCAGAAGATTGGGTTAATGAATATGATTCAAATTGTAGTATGAATAACATTATCGCCGATACTTACCAATCTAGTAATTTTGTGGAAATAGAAGTCAACAAAAATAATTTTATTCTTAGTCCTATTGCTAGTCATATCCAACCTTTCAAAGATTTTTTCAAAGGCAATATGGAAACTTTTACTCAAGATTCAATTTCATCTAATCTACAACTCATAGTTCCTGAGTCACAAAACATAAATGGACGTGTCTATGTTGATGAGACAGAATTGTCTCAAAATCATCAAATAATTAAAAGCACTCCAATCATTATGAATGATCAGAATATGAATCCTAATTATACTAATATTCTCCAATCTAAATCTCTTTTACAAAATGTTGATATATCAAAAAATGATAGTAATATTTCTTCTCATGTTGAAAGCTATTCACAATTGTTGAATACCCCTTTTGCGATTGAATCTCGCAGCTTTTCATACAATGACACTGAATTGACAACTTTTGGTATAGTAAACCATCAGGTATCTAATTATAGTTACTTTTAAAGACTTGCTGTTTTTTAATATTGTTTACATTAACTAGATTGAAGTTAGAAAAGCTGAAATTGAAGAAGTGATCAGAAAAAAATTATATACAAAGAATAATTCTGAAACACCTTCAAATAATAATTCACAAAATTATAATCAATGTGATACCGATGAAACATGTTTAAATAAAAGTTATGATCATAATATATCTGCAAGGGATATATCTAATACTATTAACATACATAAGCGACAATCAGAGAATACTATTTATGATATTGATAACCGAACAAATAAAAAAATACTTCCTCAAAATAGAACTGATGAAAATCATATGTTAGATGAAAGCTTAAATCGTTCGAGTAACTCCGCTATTAATCGACTAATAGAGAATACAAGTGATACATCGTCTCCTGTACTTGAATTATGTCATACTAAGGAAGGTAATATTTTAGATTAAATATCATCATATTTACAATAATAATATATATATTTTCTGAAATTTTTTATAATGTTTCATTCATTTAATTCTTTTAATTCATATTTGAATAGATTTATTGAAAGAATACATTGTGTTTTGGAGTGAATATACAAATCTTGCAACTATTGATAATATTAATTATTGTAATACAAAAGGTAAAATAATAAAATTATTTTATCTTAATTATTTATTGTAAAATATAATCAAGGGTTAGTTTTTAGAGCTCTTAAAAGTTTGGCTTTAAAAGTTGGAGTGTAATTCGAGATGCAAAAGCGTCAAAAACTATAAAAACTAACTAAGAAGTGTTACAAATATTTCAAGTTATCAAATAATGATGTTTTGGAAATCTATTTGATATCAAAATTTCACAAAAACATCGAAATTCAATAATCATTATTATTCTAATTACTATTATTCTAATTGAATTATTGAAATTAGGTTTACTTACAATCACTGATAAGTTTATACATATGAATGATAAATCCAAACAAATAATTTTGATTGTTGAAAAGAAAAGTCGGCGAAGTGGTGTAAATTTAACAGATCGATCACTTTTGTATTTGAAGGTAATAGCAATTATTTGAAATTAAAAATAAGATTATAAATTTAGTTAACAATATTATGTGATTAGTTCTTATGTATAGGTGCATTAATAGTTGATAGTCGTTGGGTGGATGATAGTATAGCACTAAGTTCAGGTCGTATGTGCGACCCATTATTGTATGAGGTAAGAACTTATATTGTATGACCCATTATTGTTTCATATTTTTGTATTATAATTCATATATCCATTCCTCATGAATTATTTACATACTACTAGTACTATTATTATAAAAAATATTTGTAAATGTAATTATATATAATTTATCAGATTGGAGGAACAACTTTTAACACAATTCTTCGCTGTCCTGCAAGGTCTAGATTATCAAATAGAGACTCAGAGGTATTGATGACACCAATATTACATTTATTATATTTTCGATAATTTAATTTTTTTTGAAAGTAATGACTTACATTGTTTAATTTTTGAATAGTTAGAATATGTAATGACTCATTTTCTCTTTTCATCATAATATTCTTATTCAATTATTTTTGTTGTTTTGTTTAAGGGAAGAAGTTTTCTATTTAAAGGATGGTCTTTTTCTTTTGTTACTCAAAAATGTGTTTTATTCAAAACTGATAATGAAGAAATATGTAAACAAAACGGTTTGTCATTCAAATTTTCTGAAGGAGACATAGCATGGATAATTAACATGTGTAATGGAGAATTAGTTCCTTGGAATCACTCACATAACTCTAACTCAACAAATAGGCTTCAGTCTCACTCATCGAAGAGGTTATCAGCAAGGTGAGAGAAGCGATTGCTAACTTATGTTATTATCCTAATAATGTAATATAAACATATAATTATAATATTAATATAGGAATATTTTAACAGTTGGATCTGAAATCACTCAAATAGTTCCAGATGATTTATTTGCTTTCTCTAGTGAGACAGAATTATCTTCTCGACACTTAAGCCAAGAAAATGTTGAAATAATGGATGACTTGTTCAGAAAGCAGCATCTCAATATATGGATTGAGAATGACATCAATCCCAGAAATGAGGCATTTTCAAGTCGACCAGAAAATACTAATAATTCATCCAACATGTCTGGTATCGCTTGCAATATTATTCTTTTGTTGTATTGAATGTTTTTCTCAAATTATTTTGTATGTTAATTGTTTTAGTATTAACGGTCGAATGGATATTCGATGCGATTAGTGAACAAAAACTTCCTGTTGATTTCAGCAAATATATCAAGAAACTAATAATAATAAAAGAGTGAGTAACTTTCATTATAAATGGAATTCACTTGATGCTGGTATACGGTATCATTATTTATGGTTTATATGAGGTCGCTTAAAATCCCGCTCATGAAATGTTATGGCAATAATATTGATTATCGCAGCACCGTAATTAGTCTGGCCAGAAATTTTCATATTTGGTCATTTCTGTATTGCTTAAAGTGATGAGAATCAATTGATTTGTATAGTTGATGCTGTATGTTGTTGATTTGGTTTGAAAATCCTGATCTTTTGAATCAAAATGATTTGTGATTGACGACTTAAAATATAAATACACATGCTTCTAGGGAGAAATACTACACCTAATCACTGGATCGTTAATGTTGTTTCGTGATGAGCTGTAGTTGAGATGTTATGATGAGCTTGATAATTTTTAGCTTCTTGATGTTATTTTTAGAATGTGTTGTTTGTTGATATTTAGGGTATATTATCCAAACTAACATTTATTATTTAGTGTATTCTCTTTCCAATTATTTAATTCATTCATAATTTTAATTATAATATTATATAGGTTCTTACTATATATTTTATGCAACTTCTATGAACAAATTGTGATAAAAAGTAATAGGACTGTGCTATGCAATAAAGAAGCATTAAAATCGCTAGCAAGTAGACAGGAGATATGGGATGGAAATTATTATCATCAGCTTATCTTGCATCTGTCATGTTTCTTTTCTGGCTTTAGTCCAACCGCTCTCTGGTCAGCCGATCGGAAACTGCGCTACAACCCCATAAAATTACCGTTGATCATAGTTAGCACTTTTACCAGAACCACAATTATTATATTAGACAGGTAATATAACATCACAAGCAACAAAACAAATACGGTTGAAGAGTTATAAAGGGTTTCGTGAAATAGTAAGAAAAATCTCTTTGTGTGATAGCATATAAACCGTATTGATTTTGATTATTCTTATGTTAATCTAATATGATAATTGTAAGTGCTAACTATGACCATTGTGTAGTTTCCGGTCAGAAATATTAGAGACAAGATGAATTAAGGCGAATGACACTAGCGCAACACTACTACAAAATTTATATGATTTATTAAAACAATATTGCTGATGTGTCAGTTTGTAGAAATCCTGGAAATGAAATAAATATTTATGTTAGATAGTTTAGAAACGAAACGCTTCATTCGTCATTTTTCAACAATAAAAAAGAACATCATCCAACTTTGTATTTAATTAATAATTTATGGAGGTATTTATTACCGGTAGTAAGTGCAGTACATACATGAATGTAGATTTATAATATCCTATATACTACAGATGGAACCAAACTGTAGCAGAATGAAAGGAATGGTAACGAAATATGATAATCTGTAGAGTCGATTCAACAATAAAACAATATATCGTGATAATCTAATATAATATTACTACCAGAATAGTCAATAACTTAGGTAAGAAATATTATTTATCACAAAATCACTATAAAGAATATACGTAATGTACTTCTGCACGAATTACTTATATTAGCATTTAAACAATCAAACAATGAGTATACCTTGGTACCGTAGAGTATATAAAGGAAAACAAGTTCAAATGATGTGGCAAGCAGGCTTCGCAGTAAGTGCAACAATAGTATTCGTTGTGATTCCGGTGTGGGTGGAATATTTAACAATGTGGAGAAATAAGAAACTGGCGAATAATACTGGACAAGCAGATTTCATCAAACAAATTGTATATGAAAAAAGATTACAGTTACGAAAAGATATTCAAGTCGAACAGCAGCGTAATTCGCAAAATATAGTTGCAACAAAAGATTAATTTACAGTAAATGTGGCGATAACGATGGAAATACTAATTTGTAATCATTTGCTGATAAATCAAAGATGAGATATAAATACTTATCAGTTGCACAGATATAAATACTGATTTAATATTTATTAAAATATTAAATCAGTTTTTAATTTAAAATGTTTGAAAATTACTGTTTTCATTTTTTCCTTTTACTGGTTTTAGATTTTCTTTTGCTTTTTTCACCATTGTTTTTACTTATATTTTGACTATTCGAAAGTTTAAAATTAGGAAATTCTTGAAAATCAGCTGCTTTGACCATTTTGGGCTTCAAATCAATCCCAAGATATTTTTTCAACTTCAAGTCCACTTCTTCCCAATCTGAGTTGATTATTGTGTATAGAGCGGTGTTCCTATTTCTATTTTGAATAATTTTATGTTTACGAAGAATAGCTTCAAATTGAAATCCACATCTATCTAGCAACCGTCGTCCGATTATATTTCGTTCATCTAACTCAACTGCTACACGTCGATACCCTACAATGCCAGGCATATACAGTACATAATTTAATTATAGAATAAAACTGTTTTAATTTCGTTGTGGACATCACCTAAATTAATCAACCACCCGACAACTTGATGAATCGCATCATGAACACGTTTGGTACCTTGAAATGCAGGAGTTATCCATATATTGTCTAAGTTTACATGTTTCAGTTTAAAACAGTCAAAAACGATGTAAAATTAACCTCAAATACCTAATTGTATGGACAAATCTTTTCGACAGTTTTTGATCAAAGACATCATTCCAATTGGTTTTCTTAAAATATTATCAATGATGACCAAATGCTTTTCTATTTCACTATTGGATTTCAAATATAAATTTGTAAATAACTGCTTTATTAATTGCTTTCCAGTAATTGTAGAAGTGTTTTTATGAATTGTAGATAAAGCATCGGACTCTTGTTGTTGATTGACATGTGAATCGATATAGTACTGTTCCAAATCTAACCAGCCCCATATTCTTAGCGGATTATAATCAGATTCGTGATACTGAGCAGATCCATCACATGCTTTCAAGCACTCCAAGCAGTCGTCTGGGTTGAATTGACCTACTTCAATTACGCTCCCAACCAATGATTTAGTAATTATAGGTATTGAATTGATTTTACGGGCTGCAAGCAAATTATCGTACAATTCCGGAATATGGACATATTGAGGAGATATCAATGTAACTTCAATTTCTGTAGTATCATGAAAAGATTTCCAAGTCAATAAAGACGACGATGGTTCCATAATACTTTGTCCTTGCAATTCTAGCATTAGCTTGGAAAAGCTACCACTAGCATACAGTAGATAAAATACAGTGAGAATTGTGATCGTAAAAACTGTACATCCCACAAAAATTCCGATCAATTGTGGTGTTTTGATCTCCAAAAAGGAAATATTCAAGCTTGATATAAGAAGTTCAGGGGAAAATCTAACAGATAATTCAGTCGAAACCATCTTATGCTTGGTACCTGGTATATACTATACAGTATACTTTTGACTTTTGTATTTTTCCCAGATGAATTTCGTCTGGTATGATATCTAGATAATAACCTGGACATGTTGACTATATATTATCCAATTTTATTTATTCTGATCGAAGAAGAAAGCGTAGAGTTCATTCATTCAAAGGTATATCCGTATATGGGCTCAGTCGCGAATGCAGGTGTTATGGGCTTCTTATAAGTTCTGCTGGGCGAATCAGGTAAAAAATGTACAACCGGAAATATGAGGCTACATGAAAATCTGATATTTAATATGTGTCCGGCAAACAAAAACTTTCTATATTACAATTGTAAAAAAATGATACAGATATGAAAATATTGTATATCATGGTAAATGCTTTTACAAAATGTGAAAAATTGTCGATTTTATTTTGTTTTGACAAAGTTTAAAATGTTTTGATTGCCGGAATAATTAATACTCCATGTGTTGACCATTTGACTAATCCGCGGACGGATTAGTCAAATGGTCAACACATGGAATATTAATTATTCCGGCAAAATGTGAGCCCGTGGGCGCGTGCGTTCGCAGGCTTCGC
>VKHH01007393.1:0-10972 GCA_015144975.1 Epipyxis sp. PR26KG | reverse complement strand
TGAAGTTTGATGTATTTAATTTGGTAAAATTCGATGAAAAATTTTCTGAAAAAAGGGGGCTGTGGTGGTGGGTGGTGGTGGCCAGACACCAGACACTCGTAAAACGTTTATTTATTAGCGTAGTTTAATAACTTCAATAACAACAACAAGTTAAGTAATATTATATAACAATGGAATTGCCTATATAGAACTTAAACTGTATTTTGAGACTTTCTAATTTCACACAACAAACACATAGTTACTGTAAGTTATATCAATTTTTATTTTGAAAAATTGATAGACACTGTGTATCTAATAGAATATAGAATCTACCATTATACCATATTGAAACAAAACATCGGCATGAATTCGCAATCAAATCTATCAAATAATCAAAATTCTTACTGTCGCGTTCATATTCGTGTTCGTGCTCATACAAAGCTTGGTCAAGTTCTTGCGTTTAGTGGAATCACTCCCTCGTCATCATCCACCTCTTGTCATACCTTAGGATATGCTGGACATGTTCATGGAGGACAAGGAGAACTTGCTAAAGGTGTTGAATTGGTTACTACGCCTGATTCCTATCCCATCTGGTTTACCGCAAATCCGTTGGTCATACCAAAAGGAGAGCTCATAAAATATAAGTATTGTGTGATGGAAGCTGGAATCGTAAAATTCTATGAAAAAAGGGAAATTCCAAGAGAGGTATACTACTGGTGAATAAATAAAATAACTATGGGAATAATCAAATTTTAATATCCAAAGTGATTAAGCTGAAATATTGTGCGCTTTCAATGACACATACTTCATCATCATATCTGCATAATAAATAAAATGTTGTTTTATGTTTATTATTATATTTAATGTATAATAAATAAAGTTTATTTACTATGCATTAAAAATTCTATTCAAAGATTTTATTTTGTGTCATCTCAGGTCAGTTCATATGATGAGGTAGATATTCTGATCGAAGATGAACTTAAACTTGTGGACTTGCAAGGCTCAGGAAAGGATTCTGAGATGGACCTGTTGGAAGAAGTTAAAATTCTAACAAGATTAGCAGAGCCTGTGAATAATGAACTACTTTCTCTCCGACAAGGTAGACTTATACTAGTCTGTTATCATCTCCCAGTAATTGTGAAAAGAACCGGTCGAGCAAATGAGCCTTTTGAAGTGTCTTGGGCTGAATCATTAATCGCAAAATCAAGTGGCAGTATTTCGAATTCTATTCAAACTATGTGGATGGGAACCGTATCTTATGGATCATCTTCAATCACTCCAGCAGAGAAAGAATATTTAGATAATGTATTGCGCGGAATGGACTGTATTCCGATCTATTTGGAAGAAGAAGTCGCGAGAAATGCTTATCAAGGATACTGCAAACAAATTATGTGGCCTGTTTTTCATAATGTTGATCAGTTAGATCATATTCATGCTGCATGGAATATTCCAGCAGAGTTTGTTGATAATACTAGTAATAAATCTCGATTTGGAGCTCCAACTCCTGTGATGACAGCAGAAAATAAAGTTCTTGAATGGAACCAAAATGAAAGAAAGTTTTTCAATTCATACAAAATTGTAAATTCGATATTTTTCGAGGGATTAAAAGCCAATAATGTTTGCAGCAATGATGTGGTTTGGGTGCACGATTATCATTTGATGCTTTTACCGCAGTTGCTCCGCAGTGCGATGTTGAGCTGTAAAATCGTGTTTTTCATGCACATTCCTTTCCCCACTTCACAGATTTTTCGAACATTGTCAGAAGCTGTGGAGTTATTGCAATCCATGGTATCTGCAGATGTTGTCGGATTTCATGCCTTTGATCATGCCAGACATTTTCTGAATGCTACGAAGAGGATGTTAGGCATCAAATCGTACACTCGCACGGGTGGTATGTTAACACTTCGCGTACAAGACAGAGAAGTTATTGTAACTATGAGTCATGTTTCTATTGAACCAGAGAGGCTTTCCATCGCTTTGCAAAACCCTGAAATGAACCGCATCGCCGCGGAGTTAAAAGAAAAGTACAAAAATAAAAAGATCATAGTTGGTGTCGATATTTGCCAAAGATTAAGCGGAGGAGCATTGAAATTAGCTGCATTTGATAAATTACTATCTGACTATATCGGCGATAAAGGCAGCGTTATTCTAATTCAAAGAAATATTCGACAAGGTTCACGATCGGAAGATGAAGCAACCACCTCTAACGATATGACGTCGATGGCTGCTGTCATTAACGCCAAGTATGCCAATCATGGCATTGTGGTGGATTATGAAGAAGTGAATGGAAATAAACTAGGAATTAATGAACGATTAGCATTATGGCTGATAGCTGATGTTTTTCTTCTAACGCCAATTCGTGAAGGATTAAATTTAATGCCATTAGAGTATATTTATGCTCGAAAGGATCTTCCTCATGCTGGAGTTTTGGTGGTTTCGGAATTCTCAACTTGTTCCTCTCTATTAAATGGATCACTCAAAGTCAATCCTTATTCTGCTTTGAATGTCGCAGATACTGTCGAGAAAGCTCTGAACATGCCAGCAAAAGAAAGCAACTATCGTCGACAGCGCGACTTGACCTTTGTCACTTCCCATCCTTCATCGCTGTGGACGCGACAGATTCTAGGCGATTTGGAGCAATTAAAAGAATCAACGACACGTGCAACCAATAATAATAGCAATGAAGGCTTTCCTATCCCGCTCATTGGCGACTTACTTCTTAAAAAATATGATGATGCTTCTTAGTAAGTATTTAGATAAGTTATCTTTCGTATTGTTCTTGTCCATACCAATTTATTCAATTTATATAAATTGTATTTTTGCTTAGTGATGTAGGAATATGTGAATCTGCGTCAAGGTTGTTCGTGTTTGACTATGGTGGTACTTTATTATACAAAGAAAAATATGATATTTATATTAAACAGACTTTGTCAGCAATTTCAGGCAGAAGACCAACTGGTGAGTTCTGTATTATATATCATGATATCAATTTCTATTAATGATGATCCCGCATTCTTGTTGATTAGCATGATTTTATATCAACCTCTATGGAGGTTTATTTTATGATATGTTCTGTTTTTGATGTTTATTTTAGATCGAATGATGGACGCCATACAAAAGCTAAGTGAGGATCCTAGAAACATAGTGGTGAGTTAGTTTTCATACCTATCATATGCTTATCAAATATAGCAAAGATTTCCTTTAATATGTATTTCTTATGTCTTAAAATCTGTTGTAATATTATATTTATAATCAGATGGTAGTCACTGGACTGACAAAGATGAAGTTAGGAGGGACTTTCAACGGAATGAATAATGTGACACTTGTCACAAGCAATGGATTGGTTTATAGTTGGGGTGATAATATTCGTTCTATTTACATGACAGAGGCTCATACCGATCCTGCTGCTGATGAAGGGATTGTGTTAGAAAATCCGATGAGCAGAACTATCTCAAGCAGAAGCACCTTCACATCGGAACCTCTTCTTGCTAGTGCAGGAGACGTTAATAAAGGTGATGATAAAGCAGATACTGGTGAGATATACCTTAAAGAAACTTATACATTTTAAAAATAATAATGATGTTCGATTTCAGATCGTCCTCGTGAAGTTGTTGGCAATTATAATAGTTTCAGTAATACTTTTCGAGGATATTTTTCTTCAGTTCGAGGCAGAGCTTCGACCAAAAATAGCACTACAAAAGATGCGTATAATCAAACAACAGCTAATGATGCAGCACTATTCAATGATCACAGGGAGTGGGAATTTATGGAAACTGACATCGACTGGTCTGCTATTAGCGATATTGCATGTAAGCTAAGAATAAACCATACCGATTACCGCTAACACTCCAATTATTCTACAATAAAATGAATAAGTTTTTAGCTGTTATGTTTGTTTATCGAAGCACATCACTATTTTCTACAATACATTATAATATTATATTTTATATTTATAAATATTCTTATTATGATTTTATGATTATTTTTCATTCAGTGCCTATTATCACAAAGTTTACATTCCGCACCAATGGCACATGCAAATCGCCTCGTATCCCTGGAATCGGTTGGAGTTACTTCGGAGCCGACCCTGATTGGGGAGAGAAGCAAGCATCACAGCTGAAGGTCAACTAAATAATATAATTTATTTTGTTAACAATTATTATTTCATAATAATCATATTATAATATCAGTTGCTTCTTAATGTGGTAATTATTGATCCTACTTTGTGCTGTGAAATGATTCAACAACAGTGGCATTAAATATAGTTTTGATTTTGTTAGGTCGAACTAGAAGCTTCATTGGCTAATTATGACGTGAAGGTAAGTCTCAATAGAATTCTTGTTTGTCAGCGGTGATGATGTGGCTGCTAACAACTTCTGAGTTCAATTTTTTATGATAATAAACCAATCTTTTTGTTTTTATTATGGATATAGATTGTGTCATTAATCCAGGGTTCAATCGAAGTGGTTCCAAAGTCACTGGATAAGGTGAGAATCGAATGACTAACGAAAATAATATGATATTTATTTTATTGAAATTAATTTTTTAATTATTATTTTTATTATGATAATGTTGATTCTTATCGATCCTATGATTGTATCGTACTGCATCCTGCATCTGTGATGATGTTGGTGTATGTTGCCGTAGGGAATTATGGTGAAGAGTCTTCTCAGCAAAGTTGTTGAAAAAAGAGGTGGAAAGTTGCCGTTGGTCTCTGTTATTATTGGTGATGAAGAATCAGATGATAAAATGTTTGAGGTATGAGGAAACAGAAGTCTTCATTTTTTATCATAATATATAATCATAGAACATTAATCACAGAATATATATAATTAAGTCTATGACTATTATATATCATCCATGTTTCAAAATGAATACCTTCGTTTGAATAATTGTAATTAACGCATTATTATGTTTGCTGTTGCAGGCTTTGTATGATTTCATCGCAGCAAGTGATCCCAGAGCAGATGTAAAGCGAATGAATGCATTCACTATTTGTGTTGGGAAGAGAAAGACCCCCGCCAGATTCTTCGTTAACGATGTGAAGGTAATGGAAGTTGGTTTTGTAATATTATTTCTGAAATATGTTCCTCAATTTAATTCAAATGATGTTGATTTTAGGACGTTGAATCTCTTTTGTCTTCCTTGGCCGAATCAAGAACTACTATTGTACCCTTCACTCACACTTATCATTCGGAGTAAGCATTCGAAACAATCCCGATTCGACAAAATAAGAGTTGAGATTGTTAAATTATTCAGTATTAATATCATTTTATTACAAATAATAACGAATAATTTGTTTGAATATGATGGATGTGATGATGAATAACCACCGTAATCTTCAGTTGCATTTCGATGAATGTTCTGAGAAAATTAATATATGCAATTATGATAACCGTTTCTGTTAAACTCCGCAAGACATCTCTGAAAAAGCTCCAATTGTTTGCTCATTTCATAAGACATTTTCATTCTTATCCAAAGCATTATGAAGGACATTTATCAGTCTACTATAAAATAACGTGAGAATCTTCTGTGGGTACGGTCCTATAAGATAAATTTAAATTATAGTAGTCCATTAAATACATAAATAAGAAATAGAATACCTGGTATTAATATAGCATATATATGATGAATAGTTCTTGCATAATGGCGGTGATATTTCCAGCAATATAATACACAGTATCACAAAATTTCTTTATCGCTAAACTATTTCATTATATAATTTAAATTGGAAAAAATCTAACCACACGTTACTATAATAATATTATGAGCCAAAATGAATGGAGACTGCTTATCATCGATATAAAACACCGCAAGGGAATGCTGCTGATCACATTATTGGAAAGAGATTGATTGATTGATTGAACTAAGCGAAATCAGTGTTGTTATGTCGGGGGAGGGCGGTAGCGCCGGCGCCGCGCTTCCCGCGGATCGGGGGAGGGAAGCTGTGTGGTTCCCGCCGTCCCCCGCTATTATATTATTATATATTATTCCCCCGTCTAATACCAGCAAGAATTCACAAATATAATAAGATGAAGAAGATGAATAAGACGAAGATGTTAACTAGTAGGTATTATACACAAATATTAATTTGTGAGATTTTGAGATTTTAATTCTTCTGTATTGTAACATTAAGCATATTAAGCTGCTGTTATTTCTTCACTATTTCTTTTACAAAATGTCCCTAACAGGGGCAATGGGGGGAGAGGCGGTAAAGAGGACGGTAAACGGGGGGGTATCCCTCGCCGCTGAGCAAAATTATTAAATGAATGAATGACTGACTGAATGAATGAATGAATGAATGAATGAATTAATAGGAATTAACTGAGCAAATCAAAAAAGTTCAACTAAACAAGAGGAAAAAGCTAAAAGACATAACAAGGAGTCCTCTTAAGCTCGACGCCTTGCATCGCGATCAAAATATGAAAAATTTAATGAATGAATAATATTAAAATGAATGAATAGGAATTACTGAGCAAATCAAAACAGTTCAACTAAACAAGAGGAAAAAGCTAAAAAACATAACAAGGAGCCCTCTTAAGCTCGACGCCTTGCACCGCGATCAAAATATGAAAAATTTGAGCCTAGAAAAGCTAGAAATGAATGAATGAATAAATGAATGAATGAATGAATAGGAATTAACTGAGCAAATCAAAACAGTTCAACTAAACAAGAGGAAAAAGCTAACAAACATAACAAGGAGCCCTCTTAAATGAATGAATGAATGAATGAGCAAATCATGTCAATTAAACTAAACAAGAGGAACAAGCTATAGAACATAACAGAGAGCCCTCTTAAGCTCGATCAGAATAAATAAAATTGGATGATAGAAATACACAGAGATAGTAAATGGACTGTTCTTAGTCCCGAGTTTGTCCGTTTCATATTAATCAGCGAAACTGCTGCTGTTTGTCACCATTTCAGATTTTATTTTCAGCAAACATTGATAACTTTGATTTGATAATGGGAAGCGGATCATCAAAAGGAAATATGACACTGATGTCTGACGGTAATGAACTAATCGAATATGATGTTAGTGTTTCTACTGGAAAGAATTATTTGGGTTCAACCAATAGTCCAGTGCATATAACTCTGTTTGGCACCAATAATCCTTTTCAAACAAGATCAGTTTTGCTCGATAACAAACTTCGCGATGATTTTCAGAGTGGATCTATAAACAGTTTTGCCATCATAGCAGAAAATGTAGGAGATGTTATTGGCATTAAAATTCATCATGATTGTGAAAAATCTGGCTTTGGTTTAGATGCTGCGTGGGATTTAAATGAAATCATCATTTCTTTGAGGAGTAGCTCAAGAAATGAGCATTACATATTTGCTTGTAATTGTTGGATGGAAAATTTACCAAGATATTTCTTAAGGAATGACTTAGGCATGATAAAAAATGGACAATCAGAGGTAATAACAAAGTTTCGCCAGCATTTAGTTGAGTCTCATCGTCAATTATGGCCGTTAAACAATGACCCAAATTTTGATTTTCCAATAAGATCCTCATACACTGAAATGACTGATCTTCCTCTTGACCATCAATATACTCCAGATAGATTGGTTAGCTTTGGATTAGCTGGTCTCGAAAGTCAAGTAAATAGGTATTTCTCTGAAAGCGTTGGTTCAATGGTAGATTTTTTTGATGCATTCAAAATAAAAGTACCTTATTTTGACACAGTTGACGTCAAAGAAGATAACCACATACAGCGCAAAGAAAAAACAGGAAATGAAGATCTATTTGATCATATTAATCAATATCGCTCACCTCAACTATTTGCAAGCTTAAGCTGTCCTTCTCAAGCTGATAGATGGCGCTCTGATGCAGAGTTTGGTGATAGAATGGTTTCTGGTGCCCACCCAATTTGCTTAAAATGTATCTATTCAATTCCAGTAGGCTTTAACTTGTCTGATACAATCATAACTTCAATGATGCCAGCTAATACGGACTTCAATGATCTATTGCAGTCAGGCCAGATCTTTTACATAGACCATGGTCCAGCTCTGAAAGATGTGCCGTTGTGGGATGGTAGCAAAGCGAATGGTGAAGATTTGAATCCCAATCGTCGTTATTGTCCTCCAGCAAAATGCATGTTTTTCGTTCATCCAAACATTAATGGAAGAAAGAGGTTGATGCCACTGGCCATTCAGGTAATTACACTGACAATTAATCCTGCTGCAAAAATCAACATGATGTTTTGTTTATAATGGATGTTTTAATTTTAGTTACTGGAAGGAGAGGATGCTGAGGTTTTCACTCCACTTGATTCTGAATTGGATTGGTTGGTGGCTAAAACATTTTTTATGGTTGCAGACAGTAACGTTCATCAGATGGTATCTCATTTATTTTCAACTCACATTCTAATTGAGCCATTCATTATCGCATTGGAGAGGCAGGTTCCTAGGGTTCATCCAGTATTTAAATTACTACATAACCATTTAATTGGAACTGTTGCAATTAATACTTACTACGGTCGAAAAATATTGGTTGGTGCAGGTGGGATTGGAGATATTCTGCTATCCACTGGCGGGGGTGGTCACATGGAAATAATGAGCAATTATTACAAAAATGGTTTTCAAGGGACCGGGAATGGACTTGATTTTTTTACTCGTTTCAACCATAGAAAGTTCAGTGAATATCGTGGAATCAATGATCCTACGAAGCTACCACATTACCCTTACAGAGATGATGCAAATGTTATGTGGGACGCCATTGAAACCTATGTCACTGAGTTTTTATCTTTACATTATAAATCCGAGTCAGATTTAATTAATGATGATAATTTACAAGATTGGATCAATGAGCTGTCATCAAATTGTCTTCAGAGATTAATTGATTTTCCGAACAAAATAATCGAGTTGAATCAGTTGATCGAAATTCTTACCATTATCATTTTCCAAGTTTCTTGTGGTCATGCTTCTGTCAACTTTAGTCAATATGATCATTATTCTCATATTCCATCTGCTCCATTGTGTAGTCTTAAATCACCTCCTACAAAAAAGAATGTTTGGACTATGGACGATTTTATGGACATGCTACCCAGTGCAGGATTGTCACGCCAACAAATCTTGACAGTTTTTACTCTCAGTGAATTTAATGATACAGAAGAATTTTTGTTTGATAATAAGAATTCTTTTAAACGCAAAATTTTTGATGAAAAAGAATCTGAAGTAGTGAAGAACTTCAAGCAAAATCTTGAAAAGATTGATCTGGTGATGAAGCAGCGTGCTGAGAGCGGCTTGTGTAATCTTGAAGTTTCTGGTGATGCATACCAATATTTAAGACCAAGCCGAGTGCCATGCTCCATTGCAGTTTAAGAAAATATTCTGATTGTATTTATATTTTATTTTTCTAAATCTAAACGTGTGTTGAACCATATGTTGTTTGAAGGTGTTGAATCCCTTTTGGAATCACTTTAATCAAACATATTTGATATTGATTTATTTATATTCTGATCAAGCTATTGATACCACCTACGGCGGTAGGTGTGGTCATATTAGCTAATAAAAAATTAGATCTAAAATTCTATATAGTAAGTAATTTAAAATTTAATATTAATATTTGCCTTAAAACCTTAATTTTATTCATTCTTTATAACGAATATTAATTGATTACTAAATAATAATAATCATCTGCTTCAACAAAAAACTTCATATGTGAGTAAAGCTCAGGATAGTTTAAAAGAGCAGCCAAAAATACCTGCTTTTTATTGTAAAATAACGAATAAGGTTTCAGATAAACCATTTCAGATCACTCAACTTTTCCGTTAGAGGTTTTATGTAAATTTGATGTAAACATTTTGTTCAATTCATTCACTTATATGTTCACTTAATAAAATGAATGAATGAATCAATCATATCAAATAAATTTAGAGAAGAAGAAAAAGTATTAACACCAAGTCACACCCACAAATAAGGGCGGTTACCCCCAAGAGGGTTCTTACCCCCCGATTTGTATGAGAGAAAGTGTAAAAAGTGCCCTAAATTATATTTTACACTTTTGAATGCCAAATCTCAAAGCCCCCTTAAATGAAACATGTAGTTTTTCATTCAATTCATACAAATGTCAATTCATTCAATTCATACAATATATTTATAAAACCCCCTTATACATGAAACATGCAGCTTTTCATTCAATTCATACAAATGTCAATTCTTTTTGATTTGCTCATCAGTCAGTTAATTCCTATTAATTCATTCGTTCATTCAATTCATCAAATATGGTAAACAAATTCATAAAATAAATAAATAGACAAAATATACATATGCATTCAAATTTATGTTGTCATTTACATTTGAAATTGACCTCTTCTCGCAATATTGTAAGTTATTCACACTTGTATTACTATTTATTTAACAACATAATAGCTATGTCTGAACATTATAATTTCATCCACTGAATCGTGAAAACTGAGTTAGGAAATTTACACAAAAAAACAACCATTTCTACTAGTTGTACTACTAATGGAATGATAATTTTTCAAAATTATATTTAGATTAATATTTAGATTAAGTTGCATTTAGCTCCAATTAGTCGTCTATATAGAGTAATTTTATGCCCTAGTGAAATTTTAGATTTTAGTTCGTATCTGATCATGGATGGCTGGTTCAAATTTTATACTTTAGAGACTACTATATAATGCGTATCTTTTATAATCCCCATAACTTATTACTTGAGTTTCTACTAATGGATTCGCTTAAGTTAAAGATATATAATATAGAGTATAAATTAATTGATGAAGATATTCTTAATTATACATAGGAAGATTAGCATTGGTTTACGATGCAGATCTCTCATCCAAAGCATACAAAATACTTTTCTTGACTTGGCATACAAAATCACTTGAGTAATATAAAAATATAATACTATATAGAAGAATTATTACCTGGTATTCCTATGGATAATAATAATAATGTCATTTTATTAAATGCAGAACTGAATTTTATAAAATATTATGAAAATGAATTAAAATAATTATATAACACGTTA
>VKHH01007392.1:0-10977 GCA_015144975.1 Epipyxis sp. PR26KG | reverse complement strand
ATAATAATAATAATAATAATAATAATAATAATAATAATAATAATAGTAATAATAATAATAACAATAATAATAATAATGATAATAATAATAATAATTATAATGATAATAATGATAATGATAATGATAATAACAATAATAATAACAATAATAATAATGATAATAATAATAATAATAATAATAAAAATAATAATAATAGTAATAATAATAATAATAATAATAACAATAATAACAATAATAACAATAATAATAATAATAATAATGATAATAATAATGATAACTATATTAATAATAATAACAATAATAATAATAATAATAATTTGTATTATTATTATAGGAATCTTGAGCGATTGCAAGAGCGTATTAGTGAGTTACATGTAGAAATTGATGAATCAAAAGAATCATTTCGTCAGTTACATAAAGAGAGAGGAGTACTCATCAAAGATCGTGAAGTCACAATGAATGAAATCGACAATTGGCGTGCGAAATGTGTTGATTTGCAAATGTTGAAGTTTGGACGTGAGATTGATTTAGATGAATTAGAGGCAAGTTCTGATCGAACTAAAGAGTTAGAAGCTGAAGCTTTAGTGAAAGAAAATGATGAGAAATATAAGAAAAAAGCTGCTAAATTATTAAAAGAATCATTCGCTTTACAAGAAGATTTGGCAAAGGTTTGACTAATAATAATATTAATATGATAATAATTATATTAATAATAATAATAATAATAATAATAATAATAAAAATGTTACTATTATTTGTTATCAAATTTGGAGTATTATGATAATGTACCGCTTGTTTAATATTTTATTTTTGCATTTTGTGGATAATAAAAAATATTTACGATTGATTTTTTGTTGACAGGTTACAAGCAAAAACACAGAGTTGTTGAATGAAGTAGCAAATCTAACGGAGAAGCAGTTGAATATCAAGCATGACTTGAATGCTTCTGACAAATCAACAGCGAATGGAGCGAAATTCGATAATTTACGTGAAATCGAAGAAACTCGTCGCATTAAAGCTTATGTTTTATTACAAACAAAAGAGATCGAATCTTTACGAACTGAATTAGCAATGTTGAAAAGGAAAGAAGCACCTCCGATTGCTCCACCACCGGTACCCTTGCCATCCGGTGGATCATTTCGAGGAAATAATAATACTAAATCATCATCTGATGGATTAGTTCTTCCTCCTATTCCTCAGAACAAACGATTAACGGGAAGATAAATCATACTTTTTGTTCGGCTCGGGTTATGGATTATGTTAATTATGAATGATATTATTGAGAAATGCCAGTTGGATTAAATAATAATGTATATAATAAATAGCATACTTTTCAAATTTGAATTTTTTAAAATCATAATAAAATTTTATACTTTTGTTGATATTTTTGGTTTATTTAGTTATTAATTATAATAAAAAGTGGTGCATACGAAATATACTAATTTAGTGAAATTACTTGTTACAATTATCATCATCATGTATAAGGATTGAATTAACCTTGTAGTGTAGAATTGAAAATAATAATTATTACATCATACCCTAGGGACATAATATCCGAGAAATAAGAAATTGCAAAAATTCCATCAAAAATATATCATCCCTACTATAATATAGTAGAAGAACATACTACACATATATCACATATATAATGATCTGTTTCTAATAATGTAATTGGTATAATACATGTTCAATGCATCATGATATGTTAAATCTTAATTTGACTTATAGTATACAAGCATGATGTGTCACATTAACATCATAAAACTTATCAGATAAGAATGAGCATAAGACAAGACTATTGTAACACATCAATCACATATCTTCATTCTTCATCGCTGTCATCAACATTGACACCAATCATCATAATAGCAGTAACCACTTTGGCCCACATAATAAATAATATAAAATAATTACATTATTTATGATAAACATTTGATGATGAAGAAGGATGTGAATAATAACAATGATGATAAAAATAAGTTATTGTTTTTGATTTATTTTATCTTTTATTACGCTAATATCACCAAAACTTCTTATATTATTTATTTTGTGGATCGGAGGGGGGTTTTCCATAGTAATTATTAACAACCAAAACAGCAATGGTTGATTAGATGATGGCAGAGCTGATGAAGGAAGATATGCAATATTATCATACCAATAATTATTCTCTTCATATAAGATTATAGTAATACATGCAAACTCGTGTTATTCATAATAATATGATTCAATGATATGTAGTTGTATAATAAATGGATGAATCGGTGCACCATCCTCGATCTTTCTTTCCAATCATTTCGAACATTTTCACTAATTCTGACAAAGAAGAGAATTGTGATGGTTTGAATATCCTCGCATGTGAAGCTATCAATACATCAATCAATGTATGTTCAAGTGAAGTAAATCGATATTCTTCCGGTGCTGTAAAATTATGATGATTTCCTTTCAACTCATTATTATTATTTGTGATGATTATTTTTTGTTTTTCAATTGGAATAATTGGTTCATATGTTAATATTCTGGTTTTATATTTTGATAAAAATAATTCTTGTGTTGTAGGATTATCTGTCAAAAGGAATATTTTCTCTTCAGAAGGTCTTGATTCGATAAATCGAAAATAATGATGATAATTAAGTTTTTTATTTTTGTTTAATTGACGATCAAAATCAGTCATACGAATATGTATAGCTGATGAATTACAAATATTATATTTATTCACATAATTTATAACTTTAGTCAAAATATCTTTATTTGGTTTAAATTTTGAATACATATTATATTCTATTTGATTCCATGATAAATAGCCAGGTTTATTCTTGGGGATATGATTCTGAGACATGATCCAAGGGAATACTGCATAAGAATTTTCATAACAGATTTTTGCATGTTTATCTAGAACATATCTTGATGAATTAGTTGCAAATATGACAGTTTGAATAGGTTGAAATAAAGATAAGAAATGACCGGGACAAGCATTATTAATATCCCATATGAAAACAAGATGAGCTCCATCATATTTAAATTCACCTGTTAAATAATATAATTTTTTAGGGTAAAACATTTATAGAAATGCACAATCACTAAATTACTGTGCGGTTATATGAAGAAAGAAATATATCTATGTCCATTAGTTACCTATATGCATATAAGCAGCTAATACTCTTAAACGATTGGATAAACCACCGTCAGATTCGGCAATAATGTAGCCAGGATCATTTCCAGCTAGTGGAGGGACAATACTAGATGGATTATTTCCATTAATTTTCATCATTATACTCAGAGATAGAATCATTGAAATAATTATGTTGAACATCGAAATACGAAAATCAAATGAATATCAATTATAATTTTAATATTTCTATTGTGATACACTGTGACAGACACTGTGGCAAGTTATCTACTTTCCATATTTCCATTATGGCAATTTTTTTGATATTGAATTAAGTTATTGGTTTTGTTGCATTGAGTGCTCTAATGAATGTATTTATTGATTATTACATTTTTTCATTTTTTCCTTCCAGCAGACGGAACTGCACATCAGCTCCTGTCCCGCTTCCACCCCCCTAATTAACTCCATAACTTTAATCCATTTGCGATTGCCATGATTCTCTTGTAATTTTTAGTTAAGTCATAACTTAAAAAAAATAGAAGCCAATTTTCTTGTTAATTCCCCTGAACCCTGAACCTACCGTAATCTACCGGTAGTAACTTTATGGTCTTAAATTTAATTTTAAAATAAATTTTTTTAACTGCCACATAATTTAATTTTCTCAAATTTTGGGGTGGTCTTAAATACACATAAAATTGAGCCCCCCCCCCAAATTTAGATAATTTTGGAAAACTTTGTACATCGGGCACGTACCTTGTGTAAAGATTTAGGGGGCACCTAAATATTTTGTGAATTATTTATCATATAATTTTAATAAAAAATGATATCTTTATTATAAAATTGAAGCGAATAAGTATCATAATATTTTACATGTTGCTAGTGATTTTTATTGTACTTTGCCGTTTTGACCATATTTTAGTTTTTCTAACTTTATTTTAGTTTGACTGATACAATTTATGATTTCTTTCTTAAGTTATAAAGTAAATTTTATTTTAATTTATGACGAGTTTTTTATACGATTTGTTTTTGATTGCAATAATTGGCTTTTTATTTTCATGACTTTTTAACGTTAGCATTCACTAATATATAATATTAAAAAATATTTTAAATAAATTCTTTCTTAATAATATATTATACAAAAAATTTCACCATCAATATGAGTTGAATCAATGGAGTTATATATATAGTAATATTCAATTGGCTTGGAATGCCTTCGAAGGGGCTTGGAAAGGATAAATAGATTGGTATAGTTATATTTATTTAATTTAAGGGGGTTCGACCGTTCCAATTTAAGGGGTCATCATAAACAAAACATCTATTATGGTATTATTATACAGTGACAGGGGGAGTAATTATATTACTGAGATAAACTCATTATTAAGGACGCCATAGCTTCACAATTCCATCTTTTCCTATCGTTGCAATAAGGTTTCTATGAGGATGATGGCTGATTCCAGTGACATCTCTACGACTAGTTGAATTACTGGCAATTTCTAAAAAAGTTTCTAATTGACCATTTTTAACATCAAATATATATAATATTCCATCTTCTCCGACACAATACAACCAACGACCTGCACAGAGAAAATAGAATGTAAGAATATGATCGTGTTGTATGGAAAAATAAATCCAAACTTATTGCAAATCTTGCCACACTAATTTCTGTTTGATAACATCATAATACATGATTACCTTGAGGTGATAATGTTGCACATTGGAAATCTCCTCCGACTTGTTTCCCTGAAGAAAAACTGCGAATAATCTGCCCATTTATGGTCATAAGATATGCTTGACAGTTGCGTGTAACTGCTATTATTTGATCTTGTGCAGAATTAATCTGCAGTATACTAACAACCGCAGTCTCCTTTGAAACGGGAACACCGGCAATCATTCCAGGTCTAATATGTTAGTAAAGTGGCAAATAAAATCAAAATTTATAATAGTATAAATGACGAATCGTGAAAATAATTACTAACCTGTATGTTAATTGGCATTCTGTTGAACGGATATCCCATAGTTTAATCGTTCCATCAGATGATCCAGTTAGAATGTTATTAACATTCGCATCTTTTCCGTATATTGCACAATTTACAAATGATGTGTGGCCTCTTTGATAAATAATAATGATCACGATATATAGAATACAAGTTGTGTTGAATTATCATAAAACACAATTACCTGAATTCTTTCAAAGTTTTACCACTTTTCAAACCATGCATTCTAGCTGTTTGATCGAATGATGTGGATAAGATCTGGGTTCCATCCCTTGCAAAAGTTAAAGATGTAATACCTTGAGGATGTGCTTGCATAAATTTTCTCAAACAAACTCCTGAAGACAATTTCCATACTTTAATTTGTCCAGTTTGACTACCCGTAGCAAGATGATCGCTATCTTTACTAAACGTACAACATGTGACAGGACCTTCTTGTACCATAAATTCTCCCTTGGCCTGGTAATCCAAATCTTGTCGAAGTTTTTTTGCTTCGAAATCCCATGCTTCAACAAAGCCATCAGAACTTCCAGTCACTAAACTCTGACCATCTGGTGAAAATAAAAGAGACTCAATTGGAGAACCTTTGGTTAAAGTTATTTCTCCTTCTAATTTCTTCGGTACTTTTTCCTCAACATCTTTATGTGCAGTTTTGCGTGCACATCGGAATAAGTCAAAAGGAACTCCTGGTGCTGGAAGAAGATTTTGAGATTGCTGGTATTTAATTGATTGTCCCAACAATGCTAGCAAACGAGATGGTTGCACAACTGAAACTTCAATCATTAAAGACTCAGCTAACTCTTGTCTCCTCCTTTCTTTTGAGCTTCCAATATCGTAGACATCACTTGGATTGAAAAATGGTCGTTTAGAGAAAGTTTCCAGAAGTGAAAATCGTTCAGGTTGGTCATGTTTTAATTGAATCAATGGTTCACTAGAATGCAATAATTCTTTTGCAAGATCTCTCTCACCAACTTCCAGCAACTCTAGTACAACTTGTTCGTACAGTTGGGACTATTTTCAGCAATGAAAAGTTTCAGCGATTTAACATATTTAGCCATAAGTATAAAAACTCACCAACTTATCCGTTGGCAATTTTAAAACTGAAGTTTGTGCCAGGACTGAATCCCATCTTCCATTACGAATATCATTCGCAAAGTATTCAATATTGTCCACAGTATTCAGAGTAACAAAAGATTCTTTCTGTAGCGTTTTCATTGACTCTATCAAATTATTTTCCTTCAAAAATTGTCTGCGAATATCGTAAATAAAGTATAAAGTGTGGTTAGAAAAATGAAAAATAGAACTACAATATATCAAAATATTAAATTATTCCTCAATGATGTTTTTGGCAATATGAAAACTTGGCATTATTATTTTCGTTAATATCAAATAACTTACAAAATAAGTTTAATAACATCCTGAGACTCTATTTCAATATTCATGATATAATATCTGTATAATATTTCTCGATTGTAAAGCAATAATGTAAAATATAATTTCAAAGGATATTTTTGGAACGCAATTAATATAGATTTATTGTTCTGGTATTCTGGTATGCTAGATCTAAGTGCAAATACACAAATACTAATAAATGAAATTACCAATAACTTTACACAACTACTGTTTCTGTCTAATTTTTAAAAACTTTGGCACGACGGTACCTCAGGTTCCCAGGTTTATAAAAAAAAGTTAATAAAGTTTTCCACCTATTTTTATATTCATACCGTATAATAATTCAACCTTTATAACTTTATCAACTCCAATTTTTAAAATCAAAAACGTACTGTAGAAGTTTTGAATTCTTATTATCTTATTATATATGGTGCCGTAGATTCGAAGGTATGATTATAGACTCACCATCGCAACAAATTGAGTTTTTCAGAATATGTTCAGCTGTTTTGGTGTTAGGACTTTCTGCTATTTCATTTGTAGTTCCAAGTTTTGCTAAAGAATGGAGTATGAGGTAAGGAAATCTGTCATGATTGACGTTAAACAAGAAGATAAAATACGCTCCAGCGTATTTTATATTTTATTAACTTCTTAAACTATATTGCATTTAGTGTTTTTTCTTACTTTCATTGCCTTTGCATGGGTTGGTTTTTTGGCTTTGGTTATGTGACATTCATTTTGGATTCTGTTAAGATTTATAATTGTGACTTTGAAACTGCGATAAAATTATCTGCATCATCTTTCGTTTGTATGACTATAACGGAATTTTGGGTATCATCGGATGCATATGAGTACAGCCAGCTTTCCGAAGACAACACTGTTGAAGAAGAATCATATGATGGAGATATTGAATTTTCCAATGGTGCAATTGGTAAATCACCCTATAGTGAAAAATCGTTTGATGTTGACAATTCTGACACAAATCTTAAGTTTTTGTCTTTCTCAATGATTGCAGCAGCATCATTTCATGGTCTGATTGATGGTATAATTCATGGTTCAGAAAAACATAGTGGATATAATAATTTGATTATTTTCCTTATTCGTAAATGCATTTTAAGTGCGACATTTGGAGCAACTTTGGAAAAACTTGATGCTCCATGCGCAGTTTTCAGACGTTTAATGTATACTTTTGTGTTGGTGTCACCTCTTGGAATTTTAATTGGAGCCTTTGTTATACCTCCAGATCATAAACTTTTAAGTCAAATAATGGAATTTTTATCACCTGTTGTTGGTGGAATAGTAGTTAAAGCAGCAATATCATCTTTTTCTGCGTTTGGAAAAATCTGTAAGTCGAAGGACAGGTCCAATGGTGTATTTTCAGTTCGAATGTTTTTTATATTTTTTGGATTTTTATCTATTTTTGTTGTTGATTTTTTATTGCAATAAAATGAATATAATATATATACAGTATAATTATTTTATGATATGTACCGTATAAATAAAACCCAGGGGAACATTTCATTGAAACACTTCAATTTTATTAATATCAATTTTTCGAGTGTAAGCAATTGTATCATAGCTCCTTAGTGATGTAAAAAAAATTTCCACTTTTCCTCTATTCTTGTAGTAACAGTCACACAATTTGTCTAATTGTGATTGTGATGGATTGGGTGAAATATTTCTTATTTGGCTATTTAAAATCGTAGTAATTAATGGTGAAGTGTTATTTTGAATTATGTTCGTGTTTGGTTAACAGAGATGTTGGAGAACACATGCTTATAATACATCTTCTATAAATACTCCGCTCAATATTTCGTGAGATATTATTTAGATATTATTGTTTATTTTTATAACGATAAAATTCCAAACAACTGTTGTGGTTGGCAGTCTACAATCCAAGCAATGATTTTTTGAACAAACAAACTCAGGATTTCTAAAGCAGGGAGGATTTTGAAAATCTTAATTTATTTTTTATTATTTGAGACGGTACGCATATTGATTACTGACTAAAATTAGTTATTTACTCTTCGCAAAATCTACTAATAAATAGTTAATAAATTGCAATATTTTATACAATGATATGAAAATAACCGAATACTGGAATAACTAAATAACTACACTACTATAATGTATACAGTATTTATATTTTAAATTATTATTGGTTAAAATAGTCCAATAAATGAAAAATGTACTCTTGGTGCCAGACGTTTTAATCAGCAACCAATTTAATATTTTATATATTATTGTTTAGCGGTACGTATATAGGTATAAAAGGTGGAAAAAGCTACCGGTTCTGGTTCACATAAACAGAATTTAATTCGATTTTCCTGGAGTTAATATAGTTGCATCACACAGCAATTGATTCAATTGGTGTAACAGGATTTTCAGAGACTGTTGGTAACTAGATAACTTAAATACTGGTTAGTTGTCGGGACATTTATTGCGATATTTTCAGCTTAAAACATCGCAAAGTCAATCCGCAAATGTCGAATAGCAAAAGAAATATCGCCGTGGGGTCCCGACAACCAACCAGTATTTACTATAATATTTAAAGAAATTTAGATCGAAAAATAACTATATTTATTCTAGATCATTACAATATCAATAACTTAACTTTTAGGTAATAATGAATTAGATGAATGAATGAATGAACCTGCTCATAAATTATAAATCCAGCTACTCGAAGAAGATCGCAATATCATGTTGAAGAGTATCGCATTGTATCCAACAATTTTATTTATTCTGATAGAGAAAGAAAGCGTAGAGGAGCTTAAGAGGGCTCTCTGTTATGTTCTATAGCTTGTTCCTATTTGCTCATTAATTTATTCATTCATCCATTCATTCATTCATATTATATTATTAGAGGGTTCCTTGTTATATTTTTTAGCTTTTTCCTCTTGTTTAGTTGAACTGTTTTGATTTGCTCAGTTAATTCCTATTATATATTCATTCATTCATTCATATATTGTTTCTTATTCTTTAGTTATACCTTTTCAACTTCAGTATGCTCGTGCTCCTTGGCCCAATCCTTTCGATGATGACCTTCTTCCCTTCCTCGTGGTTGCTCTTACTTCTGCCTCCTTCCTTCCCGCTTTTTCCTTGCACAGCATTACTGGTCGTTCGGAAAACTATATGCTGTTTGATTGTTTTCATCTATCCACTTTGACTCCTTCTGTGCTGTATACTCTGGATTACTACTTGTGGCTAATTCCTTCTCAACGCAAATCTTACTGGACCGAAATCTCTACTTATTTACAGTCTCGCATAAATCGCTGCTTCAATTATGGTTCAACCGCCCATCATACATCAACTCTGCGCTTTCATCATACTACTAGTTTGGATGATTCATATATCTACGCTTTGCGCAAACGTTCTCTTGCATTAACAGGTGTTTTCAAACTGCGTGGTGGTGACAAAGTTTATTCTCATTCTATTAATGTTATTACTACTACTACTTATCATTCTACTAACTCTGATAATTTGCTGTCTAATAATGTATCTTCCTTATTCCACGATGATTGCAACCTACCAATTTATGATTGCTCCTCTTTTTCTGTTGCATGTACCCATCATAAATATACTGTATATAATGCTCTTCGTCACCCTTCTGTTTCATTTCAATTTCTTTATAACTTATTGAGTGTACCAGCTTATCACCACTTTTTGTTTGCTGACAATGGTGATGGTTTGGATGATTATTGCTGCTGTGATGCTATTTATGATGATGTTGATGATGAAGCTGCTGTAATACCAAATTGTTCTGATGGCCTTGCCACTGCCCTTCCATTTCTTGATAATAATACTAGTACTTCTTCCTTCTATACTAATGCATATTCTGCCACAATGAGTTGTTCGTTTTCATTAGACTATTGTACTGCTCATGATGCTGCTGATGCTGATGCTGGTCCCATGTTTTCTTCATCCGCACTGATAACTTCCTTTTACGAAGCTGCTGAGAAGTTTATTACAACGTAACGACGGCATCTCATCAAGCCAGTAGTCGATCACAAACGAAGAAGCACACACTTCATCACCAGAAGAAACGTCAACGACCGCATTCCTCCGCACGTAATAGAATTGCTCAAAAGCAACAAGAACATCATGGTGGTGACATCTAGGATATCCCCAATGTTCATAATAGTTGATTTAATTCTTGAAATTGTTGTGTCAGAATGGACACAATGTGAGCAGTCAGAGTTTTTAGTTGGTTGCAATACCACACTATCTCGGATTATCTTGTCCGGTGAGATGTTAGCTTCAGAAGTTTTCTCTGATGGGATCGGGTTTTTCCTCTTGGGAGTTGAGGTTTCCTTGCCCTTGCTAGGATCATTGTGATTTCACTTTTACTTGAATTAAATCATCTGTGGATGTTGCTCTTAGTAATGCTTACTATTACATCAGGTCGACTATAATAATAATATCATCATCATAATCTCATAATTCTAATTAATCATCATTATCAATTATTATCCTTATTATAATTATTCTAAT
>VKHH01007391.1:0-10978 GCA_015144975.1 Epipyxis sp. PR26KG | reverse complement strand
CTAAATAGACAAAAGTTGACACTTTTCTGGTAGCTGAAGAGTTTTGTTATTTACTAACTTTTAATAAATCCAAGACCGGGCACTCACCAACTCACTGCTCTTAACTGCTCTTACTTTATATCATTTCTGAATCATTAACGTAAAAAAATGAATGAACGAACGAACGAACGAAAGGAATAACTTATTATTATAGCTATATTTTTTTTCTCTTGTTTAGATTTTAATAAATGTGATTTGCTCAATTAATTTACATTCATTAATTCATTTACAGTATTCATTTGTGATGTTCTTGCAGTGTACCACAACAGATGCACGTTTCTAAGGTTTTTATCGAGTAATATCTAGTTTCAGTCAGTTTTAATCTTCTGATTAAAATCAGAAGTCAATTCATATCTTAGTTTCAAATCATTTTAAGTTAATATATAATCAAAATTTAATCAAAACTTTTGGCTCCAAAATACTCATCAAGTCGAGTTCAGTAGTTCAGCTAAATTATGTTGTAAGCAAGTTGTTGGTTCATCGAGTGTATCTCTTCGATCTCATCACTTATTAGACCATTCTAACTACATAATTATATTACATAATTACAATGTTTGATAAATTAACAATCTTAAAATAAATTAATCAATGATGTTAGTTATTATCATTGTAAATAAACCACATTATGAGGTCAAGAAGCCAACTCCTACAAATCATCAAGTTAGCGGTTACCACAAATCAAAAATGACTCAATTATGATGATAAAATCTATACCATGGGATAATCACTCTGTACATTACATAGTCGAACAGACAAAACAAAAAATATGATTTAAGTTACTGTTATTTTTTATTCGCTCATTTCAGATGTAATTTCATTCATTCAGATGTTCGAATCGGAATGGTAATCGGTATCCGAAATGAAAATTAAAAAATAACGAAATAATCAATTCTGATTTTGTTGATTTAAAATAATCATATGGAGTAGTCAATTTAATTGGTTAATATTATTATATTCAATTTTAAATATGAAACCACTGGCGATACTATTCTTATTTAAAAATGGAAATTCTTCGAGAAATAGGCACTTTTGATTGCACTTTATTAGCATTACTTGGACTTTTCAATGAGGTGACACGATCATTCTTCGCCAATCCTGTTTTCTCGCGATATGGGTCAGTCACAGATGGGCAATTAGCGTACAGCTTCCTCATCCACATGTCCTTCACTCGCTTATCATCATTTTCATCGAATGACAGCATCCAATAATTGTCAGCTTTAGTACCAACAGAATAATTAATTTTGAATGCATTCCTTCCTTTGTGCTGTTCTTCTTTAATATTTGTGACATTAGAACATAACACAACATTTTTTGGAGTTTCAACTTCTAAATCACTATTATAGTACTGCAACTGTCCATTAACTAAAATAAACCATCGCTTTTTATAGGCACTTGACAGCATAGATTCAGATTCTTTCCAAATCCAACCACACATCGTGAAGGTAGAATCAGCCAGAGTTAATTGTAAGGATATCATTCCACGGACAGCTTTGCGGACCGACGTCACATTGTCGCCGTCGCTGTCCAGGACAGGGACGGAGTAGCTCTGAAGAGGTAATGTCAAATCAACAGTCTTGCCTTTGAACAATGCAGGGTGCGAGGCAACACGAATAACAACCTGTTTAGTCACAATAATATATTAATTAATCATTTTCTATAGATGCAAAAGTCTTATAAATAATATGAAGCGTATTATAAATTATGTATGTACTGGGTACCTGTCCTAAGAAGTCGTCCCTCACGGCTGAATCTTTGTCAACTATCGTCACCGATACATAATTGATATGAGAGACACTGGCAACCATTCCATCAGTTCCTGCATCACCTTGAACAGAGAATGGACTTGTTTGGTATAAAGATGTACATTTTCCAGTCTTAGCGATTTCTAATTGCAAGGGGGCTTTGTGTGAGAAATCATCATTTGGAACGGATAATGAAGATACATACGCAAATGGATCTGACACATTAGGTTCACTAATATTCATCGAAGAAGCACTTATTATCTTGACAAGCAACACCTGTGGATGATATCTACGTATCTTAGAGACTCTTGTTTTGGCGATATAAGCGCGTACCAAACCCTGCAGTTTAATTAACGAACGAGACTTGCCAACGAAAATGGAATATTCATCATTGCGAATCTTCTTCTGCTCTGATTTAATCTTATCAACTCTTTTCTTTGCCAAGCGAATTCTATACCGTGCTTGAATTTTGCGGGCATAACCATCCTTTAATAAAGCAAGTTTTTCTGCTTTTTTTTGTAACATTTTTCTTCTTGCTAACCTTGCTCTCCAAGCTCCTTGTAACATACAACCAGCGGCCTCTTTTGCAATACTCATTTTATTATTTTTGATTGCCTCCTTAAATCTCATTTTTGCTCCCATTCCTTTAAATAATTCCATAACTTGTTTCTCCTAAAAATTGTAAAAAATTAAAAATAAGAATCTCATACAGTTTCGGAGCAAACTACTCTACCTCCTCTACAATTCTCTCATTGTCGGCCTCTTTGGCAGCTTTTAGTTTACTATTAGCTAATTGCTCTGATATTACAGCGGAAGTACCTTCCATAACTTGTTCTTTACGTTCAGTCTCTAATTGAGCTAATTTGACTTGATTAGAAACTGGAGTGGCAACTGGTTCAAGACTTTTTTTCTGATTCTGATTCTCGTTGCTCCAATTCTCCGCTTTTGAAGAAAATGTTAGTATTTCAATACACTTTTCTCTAACATCTTCACTCGATGCATTTAAATACACTTTTTCTTTTCCTGTGTCAACCAAAAATGGGAAAGATTTATTATCGGCTTCTGATGACAATAATTTTCTGCAAATACATCCCTCTGTTTGGATAACTCCTTTCAACTTATCACCATCATAGTATTCAAAATTTTGACCAGTCAATTTGAAAGTTCTTACTGCCCATGGTCTGACAAGTGTTAATCCTCTTCCTCTTCCTTTCTTTTCAAGAATAACAACATACTTAGGTTCACTCATTACTTTACTATGTAACTCAATCAAACTGATCTAAATGATTCTATAAGAAAATTGCAGCGCTCCGATAATTATTCCTTTTATTAGTTCTTTGTAATAATGCTAGGATTTCGATTTGGATTTGTTCATTGTTCATAAGTTCATAATAAACCGTTCACCACCATCACCACCCGAGAAACCGGATTGGTAAATATACAAGCAATGTAATAAAACTACTGTATTCCTTAAAACATGCTATGCGCTAGACCTAATGCAAGAAGCTTATTTTAATTGTAGAAATAAAAATTTCACAACAATGGAGTGGATCACGTTAGGTCAGTTTTATTCACTAAGAAACGGTATTATGACAATGCTTGATGAATGAAATTATTTGTTATGTTTGTATAATTATTACTGAAATACTGTATAAATTGATTATCTTATTGAATTCTTATTGATTTGAGCAAGAATTGAGGTTTTGAGCTTTGATTGGATTTTATTTTATTTGATATTTTTTAGCTATGAGCAGTAATGTAAAAATTTTATTGATAGGAGATCCTGGTGTTGGGAAATCGAGCTTAATTAGTACCTATATCTCGCATCATTTTCCTTATGAAGTACCTTCAGTTCTAACAGATTGTATTATTCCTGCTGATACGACTGCGAATAATGTGTGTGTTACAATCTTGGACTCATCACCATATGATTTAGAAATACTATCCAAAAAGGTTGTGCTATGTGACAGTATAATTGCTTGTTATGATACATCTCGTCCAGAAACACTGGAAAATCTAACTAATATGTGGTTACCAATGGTAAAAAAAATTGCAGAATTTAACAATAGAATAATACCTGTTATTGTTGTTGCTACCAAAATGGATAAATATTCTAATTTTAAGACTGGGACTATGGTTGAGAGTATGAGTGGAGCAACGAATACAATTGCATCAAATGGAGAAGATGAAATGGAAATTGAAAATGAGGAAATTGATAAATTACAAAACATACTAGGTTTATTTCCGTTTGTATTTCTATGTTTACGATGCTCAGCAGAAAAGTTACAAAATATTTATGAAGTGTTTTATCATGCAGAACTGGTTGTTACATTTCCATTGACACCATTGTACGATGTCATTTCATCAGAATTTACATTAAATTGTCGTAAAGCATTTTTGCGAATATTTCGAATTTTTGATCTTGACCTTGACAACTTATTGAATGACGCAGAACTGTGTGATTCTCAATCAAAAGTTTTCGATGTCCCAATTAATACAGAAGAATTAATGGCAATGAAAAAGCAAATAAGTCAATTAGTTATGAATGGATTATCTGAAAATAAACTAACATTTGAAGGGTTCTTAGGAATAATTAAGTTGCTCATAAATAAACACCAGTTTCAAATTCCTTGGACAATGTTAAGACGATTCGATTATGATAATGAACTCAATTTATCGGTAATAATAATAATAATTATTTACAGTACCTATTATTATTACAAATAAAGTTTCTTTAAAAAATTATATTAATTATTATTAATATTATCTTATTTTCAGATTCCAGAGGAAATATCCGCTCTTCCTAGCAATCTGAAATCTAATCTTTCTACTGAATTATCATTTGAAGCGATTCGATTTTTACGAGCATTAGCAAAAAATAGTTATTTTTCTGAAACAATAATAAAGCCTCCTAACCTGTACTCTGAAGACTCCATTGATAGCGATATGACTAATGCTTACAGCAGCAACACTAACAGCAATAACCACATGTCGGAAGAAAACCAACAAATATTGACATGGGATGCCTTGAAAGCTATTTTATATGTAATTGTGCCAGAAAATGAAAGTCTGTGGCTGTCTCCTCCATCTTATCAGGTGATCTTTTCCGTTTTTTTTTTCAATTCTACCCATTTTTTATTTATTTTTATATTATTTTTTTAGTCGACATGGTTTCCAACAGCAAACAACCAGACTTCATGTGAACAAACAATTATATTATCAAACTTACCTCATATTGGTGCCAACATTACCATTGAGTCTTGGATATCTCACTGGAAAAACCTTGCATTACATGATCCGATCATGACTCAGGTGGGTGAAAACCATACATTATTGTTATAGAATCTAGAATGTTTAATTAATTCACATATTTTTGTTTGTAGATTTTATTATTTCGTTTAGGTTATGTAGAAAGAAGTGATTTTGGAATTGTGAATTCATTACCAAGTCTATTTGAATTACATTATCCTAAATCATACTTCCCTTTATTCAATAATTTTATCATATTTGCAAAACAATTATTTAACAAAAACAAGGCATTGAAATCAATTAAATCAAATAATAATATACACAATCATAAATCAATCATAAAAATCGCAGTTTTTGGTGATAATAATGTTGGTAAGTCATCATTTGTATGGAAAATGAGTGGATTAAATGCACCAGGTGAAATTGACATTGAAAAAGGAATGGAAAATATGAAAGCTGAAGATAGTGTGGTCATTGGTGGATTTATTCTCTCTAATAATCATGAGAGTCATGAACGTGATTATAATAAAAGTGTGTTTATTTCATTAGCAGCTGTCCCTATGAATCACTTGGAAGCTTGGTTGTCTATTAACATCGAAACAATTGACATCATTATTTTCATGTATCAAGTAGGTGATATCAACAGCTTAAATACTATTATAAATATTGAAGAAGATTTTATCGATAAAAATAATGAATTGAAGAAAAAAAATCAAAGTATTCCTCGATTATATATTGGGAATAAAAGTGACCTCATTCCTAACCTTCAATTATGTCATAATAGTGATAATAATAGTGATAATAACAGTTTAGATAACCCATATATCCACCAAATACTTGAAAAAAATCAACATTTATTAGGCTTGAATTATAATGTTAATTTCAGTAATGATTATCATAATAATGATAGTTCATATAAAATAAAAATCATTTCTTCACATTATGATAAAGTGAATGAACGAATTAATAATCATATTCAAAAACAAAAATTATCTAATAAAAATATTAATTATTTAATTTCAACTCTTTCAAATCAAGGGATAATAGAATTGAAATCGAAAATCTCAGATGTGCTTGATAGCCCTGTGACAGCTATCCCATACCATAAGCAATACCATGCGAATAAAAATAAAACAAGACAAATGATTTTAAATAGATCTATTCTTATGATGACTGGTATTTCTTTCACTTATTTATTTAAAACATATCAAAAAGAAATCACTCATTTCATTGATGAACAGTTGACGAAATGGGGTATGAAAGAATTATTAACAGCTAATTTGAAAATTCTGATGGATTATAGTAATAAAATTCTGCCTAATTATAATGATATGAATCAGTTCGTATCATCATATTCATCATATATTATGAATTATATTTATAAATAGTAATAGTATTTGTGGGCTTTCCCAGCTCCCTTCCCGTAATACTGTAATTATTCAATTCCTTTATATTCTGTTGAATAAACACATGCATCTACTGTACTATATCTACTGTATTGCATTCCACGGCATTGGATTCTCTAATTTTATTTTAATTGTGACATCATTGGTGTTACACTAGTTAATTATAATATCCATAAAATAATTTAAATTTGTTTTGAAAACATCAACATAATAATATACATAAAATTTGATAATTAAAAAGTATTTATACGTTCATTAATCATGATTATCAAATATTGAATATGTAAATAAAATGATCAAAAATAAGGTATGTTGTTTTGTTATTGTTTTCACGTTTTAGATGATAAAATGGTAATGCTGGAAATGAAATTGTATTAGTTTTTCTATCGTCCATTTAATTAATCTTTAATAAATATATTTTGATTATTTTTATAATCTTGATTGTTAGTGGATACAATAATGATGTAATTTAAAATTTCGAAATTACTATCTATTATTATGTTATTAATCATGATTCCGATGCGTTGTGATTGATAAGCATGAAATATAACAGCTGAATCCAATTAGTTATGAGTTTTTCTATAATAGACATAATAAAGACTTCAAATCGCTCCTGTTGTCTAATCACATACTCACAACGGGGTAAGGAATCACTGCTAATTCTTCGTGGAACTAATTTTACTCCATCGGTTGTTTAAGACGTGCTTAATAATTCAAAATAGATCACATTGTTAAACATAATTAGGATATTTACTGCAGTAAGTTAGCAGCTAAACAATCTATTTATTTTTCAATATCGAATTTTAACTTTGTTTTAACAATTAATATATATCATTTGTTATAATACTAACAATACATTTTGTTTTACAAATATTATGATCTACATCAAGGAATTGATAATCAAGTTCTATGACATCAAATTTACCACTCAAAACTATGACATACATTTGTTCATCGTGTGAAAAAATTATGATTTTCTTTTATTGAAATGAATCCGGGAGTTTTCCAAAATATAAAGGAATGTCTTTCCCTCCTACTATCATAATATATTCATTTTTCAATGTTTTCATTTCTTCTCGTAATGATGTTAATAAATTGATATCGATTTGTAAATCTCCATTTAACATCGAATTCTCTGTAACATAATGATAATTTATAAGTTGATTATTTTATAAAAAGATTAACAGGTTCACCATAACCAGGATAATCACAATTATGATAAGATTGACAAACTTTATTTTGCAATACCTAAATTCACCAATTTATCTCTTATATCAAATATCAAGTTTTCTAACTCTTCTCCTCTTTGTGCTCGTTCAAATCGTTGCTCTGGAGTTAATTTTCGAATAAAACTAGAACCAGCTTCTGCTGCTTGCTCAAAGAATATATCTAATTCTCGTTCAATATCATTGCCTTTTCCATTCATAAAAAGTTTGATACTGATTTCTCTAAGAAATTTAATAATATTTGATAATTATTGTTATATGTACTGTACAACAATAAACAGTAATAGTTACAGGTTACAGTTACATCACAAATGAAATGCTATTATGGATTATGGATTATTTAGGGTTATGCTAAATTGTAATTTTCTTACTTTTCTCTATTTCTTAAACTTTGAATTTCAATTTTTAAGTTGTTTGAAAAATATAATTGATTTGGAATTTTAGGATTTAAAACAAGAAATGAATGTGAAAAAATGTTCATACTGTTGAAAATGATAAAAATTAAATAAACTGATGCAAAAATAATTGATCTAACTTTATACTTAAATATCATCTTGCAATTTATTCCAATATATATATATATTATAGATCCTCTGTTAATAAAGTTATTATAAATGATTTATTATCCCACTTTGCTACTTTTTGGTACTTCATACCGTATTTGTTGTATGAATGAATTAATAGGAATTAACTGAGCAAGACAAGAGGAACAAGCTAGAAATAGCAAATCCATGTTTCTGGGAAATCCATGTTTAATCGAGATGAACTGGTGGCATGGACTTTGTATCTTATTCTGGAGTGTCTTGTTGGTACTTCCTGTTTATCATCCAATGCTGGTCTGTTTCGCGCCGATATTCTGCTTGAGATACCAAGCCAATATTACTGTTATCTCTCCCATCCTTCTTACTTCTGGTCAAGCTGTTGCTTCAAGCAAGATTGGCAAACATTTGTTGCCATGTGATTTTATGATATCAAATTTGTCATTATATTTCGGCGAATGATTTGTTCCTTTTTCCATTCCTCAGCAAAGCTGAAAACTTTTTTGTAATATGATACACGCAAAAAGGTAATATTACTACCTACTGTACGTAACTGCGTAATCGATAGCAAATTTCTCAATTGAGATTTGGTTAATTTTAATTAATTAAACCAAATAGAGTTTTTTTATTGTTATTATATCATTATTTGTATTAGTTGTGGTGCTGTTGATTATTATCGATGACTTTCAACCTACTATACAATAACTATCTAAATTGTTTTGTTCAATCATCATATCGTACAACTTTTCTTCATAGTCATGTCGTGTGGCTAAAGCCTTTGCATTTGCTTTGGTCTATAGTATCAAATGTTTGATGTTTTTTCTTTCATTATGAATATTATATATTTACTTATTAGGGTCGGGGTTATTTGTAGTCTCTACTAGGAGATTATTGTGGGTGGCCCACAATACTTAACTGTTGAATTTGAACAATGGTATGAAATAAAGGGCTGACAATAACTATGTTGAACTGGTTGCTATACAGTGGAGGTTCTTACAATGGTTGGTATTTTTTGAAGGTGAGCTATTATTATTTCATGAATTATTGTGCTTAATAATTTCACGATCGATGATAATTCTTTGAAATATAAAATAAAATCATCAGAGTCGAGATAAAAATAATACTCCATATTAACGAAATAAAACTCGCCAAAATTTCTACAAAATCTAACTTAAAAATGAGATTTTTAAACTTAAAATATGGGGTTTAATAGAAGTAACCACCACAATATTCAAGTAGATAGATGACAATATGAATGAATAGTAATGATAATAACAATCATAAATCATTTTGGACTATCATAATAACTATTATTGTAGGATATATCGAATTGTTGAACATAATTTTTATTTCTCGCGTAGTCCATAATATATATTTTTCACTTATTTTAATTCTAGTTCAAATAAATGTAACTGTTTATTTCCATATGCAGTACATATTACCTAGTGAATTTTTGATGATATTAATGCATACTATGAACAAGCAATACACATTGACATTTTATAATTTAAATTAAAATGAGTTTTTATTTTTAGGGTCTTATTATCTCAATTGATGGTATTCAATCGCTAGCACCATTTATGAAATTGATAACGAACAATTTATAAGATCCCTAAGATGTTATTAACTAAGCATACCCCTAGTAGAAGAAGGGCTTGGTGATAACAATTTAAGATTCGTTTTTAATTTATTGCATTTTCATTTAAGCATAAATAGCAATAATATTATTCAACAAATATAGATTTGTTGATAAACTTATTATAAATAATATTTTGGCGATAAATACCGTTTGCTTCCTTCATAACTCTTTACAAAGTTGTGCATAGCCACAAATTTTATTCTTGCAACGTATTACCCAGGTTACATGAAATACATATTCTATCGCCAACAAAAATTCACAAATAAAACACATCAGCATTTTACGGTTGTAAAGTGTTGAAAACTTAAGGTGAAAAGATCCATCGATGAAGAATACACAATGAGTATGAAGCGCATAATTGGCTTTTCTCAGTACAATTCATTGTGTTAATAACACACTTCATACGTACGATATCCTTGTCATCATAGCCCCGTTCCGGAAACTACAATCAAATCAAGAGCATAATTGCACTTGTTGCAAGATTTTGAAAACAGGTGATTAATCTTGTCATTTGAATTTTGATATTAATTTTTTTACAATGATTGTAGGCTCTAGCATCGCAGTTGGTTTGTATGTTGCGAAAAGGCAGCTTGAATGCTTGAATAGTTGATGTAAGTTGTACTTATGATCTTATGATCTTATGCTTCAATGCTGATGAGGGATCCATAATTGAGTGACTCTCGCTTGGCTCGCGTCCCTCCTTCTCTCCCTTACTTGTTAAAATAATCATAATTTTTACTTGCTTCATAATATGCTTTCTCTGTGCGTCTGTTTCATTGGAGTTCAGTGTGAAGAGTCGAAGTCAAAGTCGAGGATTGCAGTGTGTTTGTTTTCAATGTGTGGTTTGTTTTTGGTTTTGGTTACAGGTACTGTAAGTGTTTTGTAACTTGAATTTGACTTGTTATAAATAATAATCATAATTTTTATTTGTTTTATTATATGCTTTCTCTGTGCGTCTGTTTCATTGGAGTTCAGTGTGAAGAGTCGTTGAGTCGAAGTCAAAGTCGAGGATGGCAGTGTGTTTGTTTTGGTTATGGTTACAGGTAATTGGTTTGGATATATTAGTGCGGATAGTATGCAATAATATGTGAGGAGGAATCGAATATATTGATGATTTTGTTAGTTGTGATTGGTTGAG
>VKHH01007390.1:0-10988 GCA_015144975.1 Epipyxis sp. PR26KG | reverse complement strand
ATTATTATGATATTTTTCCTTTTTATGGCTGATAAGTTTGAACAAAAAAATAAAAGATCAAATATCTCTTAAAACATTATTATTATTATATTTATTATTATTATTATTTATTATTATTATTATTATTATTATTATTATTATTATTATTATTATTATTATTATTATATTTATTATTATTTAAAGATGTTATTATTATTATAATCTGTATTGATTAGATATCATAATAACAATAAAATACTACTATTTGATGAATGAATTGAATGACAAAAAATAAGAAGAAAAAAAATCTCTGATGATGAATTTTGCTCTATTGAGTTACTCTTATCCAGGTTATCTATCGGATATGAACAATAACAATAATAAAAAAATAATAAAGGAAGGAATTGTTAATAAAAATTAATTTAAAGGGTTGATTACGGTTCCGGGGTTACAACATCCAGGCACAGAATGATTAAAATAAAACAACTGAAAACCTTTTCAAAAAATAATAAAATACCGTTTCAAATCATACCATAATACCTCCAGTCCTAAGCATGGTATAGCAATACACTAACGCTATACGCTATGTCGTATTTCATATGTCATAATTATGATACGTAGCAAAAATGATCATTATTATAATCATTTCATTTCCTTAAACATAATATTTTAAAATGACATGTTCATCATAATAATATACGATATGATAAATATTTATAATATACAATATAATACATTAAGAAGGGGTTATGTTACTGTATGTAATAGAAGAGAAGTAGTAAATGGCATGGTTTACTGTCCATAAATTAATTAAAAGTATCATTATTTTATATGATATTCTGTGAAGTATGATTGAATACATTATAACATTCTATAATATATCAAAACAAGAAAATTGACATAATATTTCATTTGCAATTCTCTTCATTATTATTTTTACATTTTTTTTTTTAATAATTTTTTATCATCCATGAAGATCATATCATCATATCATGTAACTTGTTTTATATACATACAAAACCAGCACAGAACTCACAGTTGCATTAATCCATGAATCATTCTAACAAATATCAGGCATGGAATGATGTTGAGTATCACATGAGGTCTTACTTGTCAATCATAATAATATATGATTTATTTATTTATTTATTTATTATTATTATTATTTGATTTTTCCAATGATGCCAAGGTGCTGTTTCCTATATCAATATCATCGGAATGTGAAGATGTAGTTGAGATCCGGTCATTAATAGCATCAGCTACATCATTATGAGCACTATTCACGGTTGAATTAAGGGCAGGAATTGGAGTATGCATCGAAGATGATTCTATTGCATATGAGTCATTTGAAGCGATCGACTCTTTAGTATTATTTCTTGGCGATCTTGACTTGAAAACAATTGGAGTTGAGGTTGATTTCTTATTACTGTTCGTACTTGATTGACTCTCATCGACCGAATTCTTACTTCCTTTTCTAGTTTTGAACATAATAGACGATGATGATGATGATGTCTGTTTCTGTTTGTCAGTTATGGCAGAAGAATACTTCATAGTTTGTGCTAATAATGAACTATTATTATTAGCATTGTTATCATCATCACTAGCATCTAAAGAACTCAACGAATCTCTGCTATTTTTTCTCGACCTTGGCTTAAATATGATTGGAGAAGATGTGGAATCATTATCATTAGATTGTTGAGAATTATTACTTCCACGCCTCATCTTATCATTATTATTAACGATAACCTTGTCATTCTCAGAATCATTCAACTTCTGATGATCGATTCCTGAGATAACATTCATTTCTTTGGATGGTCTTCTATAAACGCTTGCTGTAATATTAGTTCCAACCTGTGGTTGTGATCGATTTGTGTTAAAATTACTATCAACAGCTATTGCATTAATACCACTTGGTCTTCTTTTATTCATATTATGTGCCAAGGGGTTCGTGCGTTCAAACACCAGATCAGTAGCTGTATTGAGTGGCGATGAGCCTCGAGAATTCGTCAAGTTTTCTAACTCAGAATTCTTCGAAGATCTCCGTGAAGAAGGCGGTGAAGCGTTTATATGAAATGAGAATTGATTATTGTTATTTTTATCTTTATGTCTCGAGGTTGGTGTGATTGACAATGGAGGTTTCCCTTGATTGGCAGTCTGTGATTTGTTTTTAGGTGTGACAACTCGTACAGGAATAGAAGTTGAATCTGTTGAAGTTGACAGCTGATCATTACCATTATCATTCTCTGAAATTGAAGGGGAATTATTCATTCCAAAGTGTGGTCTACCTAGACTAGGTGATACTCGAAGACGATTTCTCATATCATGCGGAGTAGTAGTGATGTCTATTATCTCCTTGTCTTCATAGAGATCACCTAGATTAAGTAATTCGCTAGCCCTTGGAAGGTTCGAATTCAAATTGTCTTCTTTGCGAGGGGAAAGAAAAGTACCAAATTTAAGAAACGTGTTTCTTCTTGAACTTTCAGGTCGCTCGATATGTGTAGGTGGATTCTCATGATCATTTTCGGAAGGTGATCTTGGTAATGGGGGCTTTTGTATCATAGGATTAGTGGTAGAAAATACCTCATCTGATTGTGGAATAATGATTGGATTCGATTCAGATTCTTGAGTTGTTTTTGTCCCATTTTCAGCTTGTAATGCAGCTAATTTTTTACGAGCTGAACCGAAGCTTGACTCATCTTTCATCTTATTAACAGCATTTAAATAAGCGACACTTGCTCGAGACAGTCTCCTTCCAACTACAGTAAGTTGAGGAGAAATAGGCTTCGGTGAATACGAGCTGGTGACACTTTTTCGATTCGGACTGATTGATTTCAAAGGTGATAATACATCTCTATAACTACCAACTGCTACAGTGTCTTCCTCAACATCAATTGTGAGATTCTTTGATTTATTGTCTTTGTTTATTTCCTTTACGACATTATTATCAATTTCATTAGAGTCAATTTCAGGTATTATTATCGAATGATTCACCACAGGATCATCTTCTTTTTCTTCTACATCATAATGGTCATCTACATCCATATCCCAACTGCTCGAATGACGATGTGAATCATTTGCATCATAATTATGTCCTTCATTTAAGACCCAATCATTATCAATAATTAATTGGCATATCATTTCAAACCATTCGCGAAATGTAGACACTTGAATGTGATATTTATCGTCATCTAAATTGATACTTAAATTACCATATGAACTGCTATTATTATGTCTATTGTTTGTTTGATTAAAATCGTCAATTAATGATGATTTATGCTCGATGACACTTGATTCGTGTGCATTATTATATTTAGGTCTATGATTATTATTATAAGACTTCAAGAACACCTCGTTATTAAGCATTAATGTCGTAATCCATTGCTTGAAATCATCCAAGATTTCTTCAGATTCTTCGGATGAAATAGGATGACCAACAGGGTAATATATATCCCAAATATTACTTATGATATAATAAGCATCTTTAATTGAAATAATATTTGCTTCATCTTGAGTAATGTAAATCTGGAAAAACACAGAATTACTTCCATAAACAACAGATGAATTACGACATTTCATTAACATTCTTTGGAAAGCAATCATAGGATCAGATGTTATCGTAAAATTACGACGAAATTCATTAACACGACTCGAACTTGTTCCAAATTGACTTGTCACAGGAAATACTGCAGAATTATTTGATAAATTAGATTTTGTAAGTTTTTGTTCATTTAAATTATTTACTTTCGTATGCTTCACAAGATTAGGTGGTTCAAAAGCTAATACATGACGATTTAAAAATGATGCAATATAATCCGTCTCCACGGGGTCATCGTTGATATCTGTCACCCATTCTTCTCGTTGCATTCCTAACACATCTTCTGGGACTTTAGATTCATATTTTAAGTGACTTAATGGTATATACCCTTCATCACGAGAAAAACTTGAATCAATTCTTAAACTATTTGCAGTTGGAAGGATATCACTCATGATTTCAGCTTGAACATTTTGTGATAAATTCATATTACGCCAAAAATCATTATTTTCTTGAGGATGTCGATTGAATGGACGACTTAACAACCAAGAATAATACTTCCCACAAGATTGGAAACTACTTTTTAATTTGTTTATCAAAGAAAAATTGGAGGTAGGTCCTCTTCCTGATCTTGACCAGATGCTACGATTGTCAAGATTTACTGAATTTAATCCTTCATTTATTGAACTTCTACATGGTCTCCATTTGTAAAATACATATTTGGTTAAATAATATAGAACAAATATAATATAAACCAATGCGAAGAAAATGCCGCTCACATTCAATAGCAAAGAATTGGCTACAATATATAAAGAAGATATTCCAGCGATAACACCATCCAAAACGCAATCTCCTACAACCTCACTAATCCCTCTAAATAATACAGGAATTGTAATGACCAATAAAGCAATTACTGCTAAAGCATAATCATAACTCAATCGACAGTCTTCTACATTTTTCTCATCAACTAAACGAAGTATATTTGATGAAGCAAGATTCGATGCGACATTTGATCTTGCTGCTCGTAATGATGGCAAAAAGTGTTGAACAACATTAATTTCTCCATCAGGTCTCTCTTCAACTTCTCCTTGAACATATGCTACAGCAATATTATGCAAAACATTATAAACATTCTTTAATTGTGGTCTTATTGCCACCATTGCCACTACTAGTAAGATTAAGACTTTAGTGATTTGAACAAAGAAAATATCTAAGATAACATTTATTAAGAAGATGTGACCCCATGCTTTCAACACTTTGTTGCCATTATATAAAGACCATTGCAGTATCCAAGTGAAACAGCCGAGTGTTAGTACAAGCAAAAATAAACATGAAAGAATCCAAACGAATGGATTTATTGATTCTGGAGTTGAAGCATCGATTGAAAAAAGTTGACTTTTCAATACAAATCTTTTCAAAGGAGTAAAATGTTCCATTATAAAATATTGGAAAAGAGTGATGTCTTTACTTTCATGAACAAATTCACCGATTGCACTAAGAACTTTGACTATTTTATCAGACATTTTTCGCGTTTGTTTGATTTTTGCTAATAGTTTCTTATTTGTACTGCCATAAAATAGCCAATCGCGAATACTCAATTTGGCGCTACTTCCACCAACACCCAATCCAAGATATTTTTCAATCATTCTTAACTTTGATTCCATTAAAGCATACGTATTTGATGTTAACACTTGATCTTTTATCGCGGAAAAGGTTGTTAGAAATTGTTTAGTTTGCTTATAAATATATGATAATTCTTCTTGTGGTTGCAAAAAGTCATAATATGAATTAACAATAGCATTTGAGTGAGTTCCATTTGAATGACCATTATTCTCACTTTTATCTGAAGAAGATATAGTACCTTCTGACAAAGCGACACTTCTAATGAATGAAAGAGAGTGAGATTTGGCGAACTCAGAGCTTTTTACATCTTCATTTCCTTGACTTGCTGATTTATTTAATATCTTTGATCCTTTCGACATTTCATTCAACAGCTTAAGAGCTGACTTTTTCTTCGAAGAAATAACAATTTTGCGTGTTGAAGTTCCAAGCCAATATTCTGTATCTAAGCCAATCATATCCAAATTAGGTCTTTTTGCAACATATAATTTCAAAACTAACTCCAACATGTAATTTAGAGGAAGAGTGATTATGAAACAAAGAAATGCTAACATCATAACAGACAATATACTTCCTGAAGGTGGATGTAGTTCACAGAATCCACCGTTCACATTCGAAGAGTCAACAGTCCATGCGCATGTACTCGCACCAGACGCTGAATTGAATTTTGCTATGCAACCTTTTTTATTATTAAAACTTTCACAGAAACCATTATCAGGAAAATAAATGGAGAACATGGAGGTGTCAATGGTCAAATTAACCAAATTGCTCACGAAAAAGAGAATAAAGCGAAGTCTTCTTGGCCACACAAGCGAACTCGTGTGAAACATTTTCAAAGAGTCATGTTCACGATAAAGAGCTTGAATAACTCTGACAATTGGATCATTTTTCTTCACTCCAGCTGATTTCGGCATTACTCGAGAAAGGAAATTTGTTACAATAGTTGAATCTGGATTTTCAATCAATGGTACTTCATCTCTGTTTTCTGTTACATTTATATATGAGCTTCTAGAGTGAGACACTGTCTTACTGAAACCCACTCGTTGTGATACACTATTACGCTCAGTCTGTTGAAGTTTCACAAGTTTCTGCGATGCTGTCTCGTACACAGATTTACTTTTAGTACTAAAGGATTCACTTAAAAGCTTACTCACAGAACGTCTTCTATCAGCAGAATCATCAGATAAATTTTGTTTTTTCAATTCCTCTTCCAATCTATTTGTCTCAGATTTAACATAAATCAAGTTTTTATGATCAATACTATCCCAGCGAGAAAAGTAAATAAATCCTGTTATCAACATGATTCCAAGAGATCCAATCAAAACTAACACAGGTATTGCTTGCTTTGGATTCAATAAGAAGGGGTTAACAGATAATATCGTAGATACACTATCATAATAACTACTCAGCGATGAACCAAATTCACTGGTAAAACTTGTGTCACCAGTACTAGAGTCATCACTTTCGACTGCCAACATACGACGTGTTGAAGAGCACAACTGACTCATGTCATAGCAACCGTAAGTCACATTATAATCTGTATAAGAACTGATATTACAACTTTGACAAGGGACATATTCGTCACCACTATATACCATACAACGAGGAAATGTAGTATTAGATTCACTACCTCCAAGAGAGCTTTGTTGTCTTATAAATTGTTGTGTTATGTAATATAAAGGTTCAGAACTAGAGCTTGTGCTGGTAGATGAAGTAGTTGAACTTTGTTTAACTGTAGTAAATCGCATCAACATACTCTTAACATCTGAAGCGTTGGGAAACCCATATTCCATCAAAATTATGTGCAAATAGCCGGATGAATCAGAACATTGTGAAGACGCGCTTGAAAAAGAATCGCTAAATGATATGCTTGAGCTTAACACACCATAGGAAGATTGAGACTCCGTTTTAGGGGTCGTGAGAACCAAATTTTGAGCATTATTTGGAAGAATTTTTTGTGAAGTCAATTGAATTGAAGATGTTGATAATTCAGAAGCTGATTGACCATTTTGTAACGTTGATAGAATATTAATAGATAGACTTGACATCAAATCTCGAATTATATTTGCTGACATACCATTATTACCAGAATATGTTGACAAGCTATCTGAAAACTTTGTTAAAATAGTAAGCAAATTTGTTTTTGTTGCGGCGGATGTGTCAGCTAAATAACCATCACTCGCAAGCTGAAGAACGTACTCAAAGACGGTCCTACAGCTAGTGGTGGCATTAACACTGTAAACTTCAGTTGATGAATAAGCAGATGATAGAGTATTCACGAAACTTTCCAATAGTGCAGACGATGGATTGGACATGTTTGCACCGGTATTTAAAGCTTCGCACATAGTGAACCTATTAGAATGACGCGTTGTAAGATCGTCCTCGGTCAATGAACAATCAACTCCACCATAAGAACTATCACAAACACATTGAGCAGTGCAATAAGTGCTTGAAATTAAGCATGGTTCAGCATATATTGAGCCAGAACTATCAATATAGGAACAAGAACCATGACCAGAACATTCACTTCCTGTAATTGACGTAGGACATTCCATAGTCGGGTATTGACAAGTTTCATCGGAACAATAACCAGTAAAGCAATCATCGTCACTCGAGCAAACAGAGCCAACTTCACCTGATGTTATCAACATTCTTGAAGAAGAAGACGATTTTTTCAAACATTTGCTATTATAGTCTCCAATGACGCCAGAATAACCACTTAAGCACTTTCCGCAAGTTTGAGCTTTATTTTTACAATTATTGCGGTTTTTAGAGGAGCAATAAGTACTACTTGCACTTGAGCAATTCACTGTATTCAACGATGAAGCAATCACATTCACTATTAAAAGTGCAGAATCAGTATCACTTGACTGGAAGAATGAACTAACTTTATTATTCAGAATTGTAGAAAAGTCCACACTGCCTTTATCTGGCGGTTTGACAGTTGCTGTTGTCGTGGCCGTAGAAGAACTGGAGTAGACATCATACACACTACTTTGAATAGTAACATTAAAGTCATTTAATTCCAAACCATTTGGCAATATTCCTGAAGCAGAGCTAAATGGTTTACGTGAGCGAATGAAAAGAAATGAATTACTTGAATCTAATTGATAAGAAAAGTCGAATGATAAAGGATAATTATCTGTGTCTGTTGTCCAACCATTTTGAAGGTATGTAAATGTAGTTGATAATCCTGTGCCAGATTTAGGAGTAACCGATACGTATCCACCAGATGGAGGTGAGTTCACTGTTAAGTAAATTTCGCTATAGGATGTTCCGTATAAAGTTGATGGGATTTGAGATGAGGCAGATAAACGAAAAGTCACTACACTTCCGGATGAAAAAGTGTTTGCTGGTATTACTAGTGGAACTGAGAAAAATGTAGATGAAATAATAGTTGAAGACAAATTTTGAGATTTTGGTGTTAAAGAAGTAAACGAAAATCCAGTTCCTGATACAAATGCACTCCAAAACACTGCAGTATCAAACTTGGAGGACACATATCCATTAACAATAAGCTGACTTCCAGGATTAAATTTTGAAGCGGTTTGAGTTATACTGGTTTGAGCTGACCCTGCAAAAATAGGTATGACGTTAATTTTTGCTGAATCAAATCTGTTATCACCGGACGAAACAAAAACAGTCCATTGATATGTATATGAAGAATCCATAGTATTTGAAGGAACAACCAAACTTGAACTTTTTAAATTTGAAGATAATGATGAACAAGAATCACCGTAATTAGATGATGATAAGTATATGCAACTCCATTGATAGTTCAGAACAGACGTCAAAGAATCCTCATCATAAGAAGAGGAAGCATTTAGTTGAAGTATTGAGTCTGTTGGAAGTACTGAAGTACTTCCTTGTGATATTACTGCGTGAACTGCACCAGAAGAAACCTTGATATTTACCGTTGCTGTTGTACTTACAGCACTGTATGAACTTGTTGCCGCTACATATGCTGTAATTGTTGCAACGTAAATTTCACCCGCAACTAAAGAGTAAGGTGACAAAATTAACGTTCTGGGATCCTTGCTACTTGATATGAATGTTTGCGACACGCCATCCAGACTTAAATCCCACGAGTAAGTAATTCCTTTACTCGAACCGCAGCTTGAAACTACAGCTGATGAGTAAATTGAAAGAGTATCTTTTGCTTTTGTTGTAATCAAAGATGGACCAGGAATAGTCAAAGTCGGTAAATTTGGGTTTGACGATTTACTAAATGAAGCAAATGTTGAACCAGAAACACCAAGAAAATTGATGACAGTCAAAGTCAATAAGTAAGTACCTTCACCAATTAGTGAACTGGAAACCGGCAATATTAATGTAGTCGTGGTTCCAAAGCTATCAAGATATGACACCAGATTATTGGTTGATATGCTGGTAGTTGTTGAAGCGCTCCAATTGACGTGAACCCAATCACGACCACCATCACCACTCGAAAGAGTTGGGTCGATTGAAAAATTCCCACAATTATTTATTTGAGTTGGAACTGTTAAGCTTACAACAGGTTTAGCAGGATTAGATGGTGCAGTAGTTAACACAGAGTGGGAAGATGAATAAGAAAATGATGTGCAATTATATCCTGATTCACATTTAGCTTTTATTTTTCCCGATAGAAGTGTTACATTTTCTCCAACCGTTAAAAATTTACTGAAAGAGTTAAATGTGCCAAAAACACCTTTGACTGTTGTGTCATTTACCCAAGAACATGAGACAGAGGACGAACTAGTGAATGAAAATAATTGACTGCAATTCCATTTGTTGGAAGAAATACTGGCTTGATCAGTTGAAGAATCAAAACCAAAAAATACATTTCCACCATTACTACTAAATTGAGAAAAAGACAGTTTTGGATTTTGTTTTGACAGCAAAATTTCAGAGGAAAACACAGTTACAGTTGAAGAAACTGTACCGTATTTAGCAGAGCTATTACCTGAGTATTCCAAGCGAATATTATATATTCCTGAAGTATTGGAACGACCTGAAACAATAAAATTTCCTATCAATGCTGATTTACTTGTGAAGGTCTTATAACTTGGAATACACTTGAGAATCGATGAAGATATAATGGTAAAATTACTTGAGTATATCACAGGTGTTACAATTAAAATATTCTCCGGCGGTGTGCTTAAAGAATAACGAAACTCGTAACTGTCTATCTGAGACGCCGAATACTTGCTTTTGTCACCATGAATTTGAGCGGGAGAATTCGTGAAGGCAACCGATCTACAACACGATGTGTTCAAAACTTGTTTACTTGCAAGAATCTCAGCCAATGAGCTGCCAGATCCAAATGAGTTAAGGGCATAGCAGTAAGTATAATATAACGTGGAAGGAACAAGATTTTCTATTATTACACTCACTGAAGTTATAGTGGATGAAAAAGGAATGCCATTTGAAGCGTATGATAGCACTTGATTTGCTGAAGGGATAATCGAACCATTGCTAAAAGCAGCGCAGTACATATTACCTCCATAGTTATTCACAAACGACAAACTGTAAGTTAATGTTACTGAAGTTGAGGTTGAGGAAGACGCCGTTAAATTAAATCTCGGTGCAGATGATAAAAACGACGGATAAAAGGTAGGTGTCGACGTTGGACTTGCTGATGGACAATATGTCGGTCTTTGAGTTAGCACTGGAGTTTCAGTGGGAGAAAAGGTCGTGGGAAATACTGATGGTCTTGTAGTGGGTAAAATACTCGGTGCAACTGACGGTTTAACGGATGGAAATACAGTTGGAGAAAGGGAAGGACTCCAAGAAGGAGCAGAAGTTGGCTCACTGGTTGGTGATTCACTTGGTGAAAATGTGGGAGAAGAGCTTGGTACACTTGAAGGTGTTGCAGTTG
>VKHH01007389.1:0-10990 GCA_015144975.1 Epipyxis sp. PR26KG | reverse complement strand
ATAATAATAATAATAATAATAATAATAATAATAATAATAATAATAATAATAATAATAATAATAATAATAATAATACAAATGATCATAACTGTGAGGATTTCTTGTCTCATTATAATGTGATGATAATAATTGCAACTCCGTTTGATAATTTGGATCGAAATATAAAACAATTACCAAGTCCAATTTATGTGAAAGGTGAATTTGATCAACAAAAAAGAGCTTGTTATTTGATTGGATTCGATCCAAAATTAATCCAAAATATTTCTTTAGATAATAATAATAATAATAGCTTTAATAATAATCAAAATAATAATAATAATAATAATAATAATAGTGATTTATATTTATTCAATCATTATGATTTGATATGGTACAAAGATGATTATGAATTAAATATGTATTTAAAATTTGGATTGATTTTGCATACTGTTCGTTTACAACATTCATTTGGAATTAGTAACAAATTAAATAATATCATTATAAAAAATGATAATAATAAGCCATTTTTAATATATGATTACTTATTTATTTGTTTTATAAAATATTATAATATTTGTACAAGTAAAAATCAGTTCGAATATCTATCAAATGATAATTCAAATAATTATATGATTCTTATTATTGGTGGAGAGTTGAATGAATGGTTAGAAAATCAAAATTTTATCTCAAAAAATAATATTCCGAATTTAATTCATGCTCAAGATGAACAATTAAGCATTATTTATAATGCAATTATTCATACGAAATCAATAATTATTTTTGAAGATTCTTCATATGATTATAACAATAATGATTTGTATGAAAAATGTAATCAATATTATAATAATTATAATTTTAATTCATTAATTCATTCAGAGTGTAAAGATACACATTCTACTATACTATCAATTGCTTTAATTGCTGTCATAAATAATATTAAAATTCATTTATATCGACATAATCCACATTTATTATATGTTCTTCAAAATCAAAATATTCAAAATTGGGATGGAAATTATTTGCATTTATCAATAAAAAAGGGTTTTGATCGTTTATTAGGTTTCGCATCTGCTGATAATAAATTCATTGTTAAATTATTAAATACCGATTTCATGAATAATTGTCTACAATCGAATGAATTATCTAAAAATTGTTCATTTATTAATTCTGAAAGTTTTCTAAAAATGGAGAAATTATCCACTCATATTATTAACACTTCATTCATATTATTATCATTAGATTTTATAAATTTTCGATTGGCATTTGATGGAATGTGTTGTTTCAAAGTTTTATTACTTAATGATTTGAAATGGAATATGTGTTTAATGCAACCATTTACATATTTATTTCTGGACACATCACAATTAATGAATGAACATAATATCATTACTCTAGAGTTTGTTATATATTTAAAAGGTTTCTTTTATGGGGATGTATTCGAAGAAATGAAATATTCTTTACAATTAAATAATAATAAATCAACATGGGATATGAACGATATGGTTGAGTTATTAAACAATAATTATGGAAATGAAACATATTTTTCACAAATAATGTGATATTTATTGAATGTGCTTATTTATATTTAATAAAATGCAACTTAAAAGTTCTTCTGATTGACCATATTTTCAATTATTATCATGTACAGTCAACCTGTGATTATTCTGTAAAAAATCGATGTTAATTAAGATTATTAAATTTAATTATACTGTAGTATCTTATAGACTTGATGTATAATTGTTTTATTGCTCATACTGTGGATCATTGAATTTTTATAATTTCCTTATTAAAATATTTGAAAAACGAAACCGAAAATTAAGTTACTTTAGCTCACCAACGTTGAGACTCTGTATTTAAAATATAAACCTTAAAATATAGATACACAATGAGCTCTTTTACTGTTTGGTCTATTGAAAAATTGGAGGTGACTCTTCAAGATTTTCAGTTTTTTCTTTTGAGCGATTAACGTCATTCCTATTACGCTAAGAAATCCTAGCAGTCGCTTTTTGAAAATTATTTGTTTGTCAAAACAACCGAAAAGTGTAAGTCTAAATTGTAAACCTTTCAAGTTAATTCATTTAATCTTTAATTGCCTTAACTTCAGATAATGGATTTGATTAGTGGAAAAGGCGGTAAAGGCGGTAAAGGAGGCAAGGGTGGAAAAGGAGGAAAAGCTCCTTCTTCCGCAAAGAAAGCACCTCAATCGAGATCATCAAGAGCTGGTCTGCAATTTCCTGTTGGTCGTATTCATCGTTTTCTTAAAGCAAGAGTGCATTCTCAACAGAGAGTTGGTGCCACTGCTGCTGTGTACACCTCAGCAATTATGGAATACCTCACTGCTGAAGTTCTTGAGTTAGCTGGAAATGCTTGTAAAGATTTGAAAGTGAAACGTATTACACCAAGGCATTTGTTGCTAGCTATTAGAGGAGATGAGGAATTAGATACTCTAATCAAAGCTACCATTGCAGGAGGAGGTGTTATCCCACACATTCACAAGTCCCTCATCAACAAGACTGCTACAAGTGCCCCAGCACCTGCAGTTCCAACCAAAGCTACTGGAAAGAAGGCTTAAATGTGAAAGATGATTAAAATATAACTAAAAAACAAAACAAACGGTGTCTATTGGCACCACTACATTACTGGATACATACAATACTGACCTATATGTGTTTTTTATTTTAAGCTTACTTCATAGGATAGAAATGCTTCAGTGTAAGTAAACTATATTGGTGTAGCTCTAATTCGCAACTAACCGATTATGTTACAACTGTGAGTAAAAGTTGAACATAATAAACATTTCTGAGATTTGTATTAAGTATTTTTTTTAAAACGATTCGAACGGATATTTTTTTGTCTATTATTCCTCAACAATACCAATACAGCAAAAGTTGCATATATATTCAACCATCTAGATTTTAAAATCATCCTTTTTAACGGAATATAAATCCCAAATGTGCATCATTAACTGACCGAGTTGCTGTCACTTCTACAAAATGAAGTTTAAGGAATAAATATTATGTTTCAGCTATTTTCTATTAATTTGCGAATGATTATACGAATAAATATAAATATTTCAACCCATTTAATTTATTAAATAATTAATCATTAAAAAATCATTATCATCCATACAAAAAATAAGCGTTCTATTAGCTACCGGCAATCCATTTCATATCATATCTTCCATCTATTCGCTCAAAATAGTGTATTATATTTCCACAAAGAAACTTGCTGTAAGATATAATATTAAGTAAAATGATTTTGAAATTGAGTATGCATTTAGTATAATGGTGGGAAATTGGAAACTTGAGCCATTTCCTCAACCTAATATAACAATACAAATAATAATAAAATAAGAATTATATTAAAATAATAAAAATAATATGATTTTTAATTACCGTGACACCATTTAATGTGTATCCAATCTTCAATTTCAACATAATATTTTTCTGTCCTTGCATAGAATTATTAAGTTTTATTTCTTGAGTCACCAAACCAGTAGAATTAGGTGGTATTGTGGTACTACTTGGTGGAAACATCTCAAGTTTTAAATACTTTGGAACAGCAGCCTTTTGATACAAATGATAATAATATAATTATTTAATTTAATTACTCAAAAGAATAAAATAATGCCATTGAGAAAACTCTACCTGAAACACAAGCCCTTCCAATGGTGAAGCATTTAAATTAGAAAATTTGCATACTACCTTTGATAATGAAACATCAGAAGCATTTGGCTTAGAGACATCTAAGAAAACCTAAACAAGATAATAATATAATGAATTTTATTAGTTTTAATTTTACAATAATTAGAATCTATTAGTATTATTATTTATCACAATAATATCACATCATGATTATATATTAATATATAGAATATATCATATTAATTATTTATTACATACTTGGAATCCTCCTTTATCGAAGGCTTTTATAGTTGAACTGGAAACAGGAGACAAGGCAATCATTGGAGGTGCAGAGTTGATACCAGATTGCTGAATTTGATTATTATTGTTATTATTATTGTTAATGGATGTGTTAGAGAATCCCAAAGATAATAAATCGATGGAATTATTGTTATTTGGAGCACTTGGAGGATTGAATTGATTGGAAGGTGAAAGTGTTGGAGCTGTATTTGAGAATAGCTGCGATAATAAATCAGGCTGCTGTTGAGATTGTGGGATTGAAGATAGATTATTGAACCCATTATTCAGGTTGTTGGAGGGTAAAGTTGGTTGGATTGGTTGATTTTGTGGGGTAATTGGAACGGACGACCCACCGAATATATCATCTAAATCCAACAGAGAAGACGACTTGGGAGTAACTTTAATAGCTGAGTTATTACTTCCTATTCCTCCAAATATATCCATGCTATTATTAGATTGAGATGGTTTAGGAGGAGATAGACCTCCACTCGGTGTAGGACTGTCAGAAAAAGTATTGTCATCAAAAGCTGCTCTTCGTTTTCTAATAGCAGCTTCATCTAAAACTGGCATTTTATCCAATAACTCTGCACGCAAATTAGACCATTGAGGAGAAGTTAACAAAACTGAGTATTCTGAGCTCCTTTGTTGTAATTCCAATGACATGGAATTCTTAAATGGTGCAATGAGTGCGAGAATAACGCCTTTAGCATTCACTGACAGCCTGACAGTTAGTTTTACCAATGCATTCAAAATCAAAGCTTTCGTAGCAACATCAACATTATGCAATCTCAAGCATCTATCCAAAAGATTCAAGATTTCTTCTTCACTTAATGCTGAGTAACCTGTAGACTCTCCATCTGCATTACAATCTTTTGTTAACAATGAACCGTACTCGCCAATACACCATATCGCCACTTGTAATAAACCTAATTGAGACGAATCTTCTAACAAGCAGCGATACAGACGATGAGTTGCATAGCCTTGAAGACCTTCTGATTGTGCAATGAAAATAATAGCTGTTCTTGGCACAGATTCATCGGTGATATTTCCTGCGACTGAAAGCATTGTGATAATCGTTTCAACTCGCCATCTTTTCGTTGGAGAATACTTTTCAACTATTTGCATTATTTTTGATACTAAATTTGCTTTATGATCAACTTGAGCAACAATTAAATAGTTGAGAAGCTCAGCAGTGAGTCCAACAACATTTTGATCATTGACTAGCTGGTAAATGAGCTCTAAAGCTCTTTGACGAATAGAAATATCAGGATCTTTCAAACAATCCACAATCGTGTTTCGATGACGTTGCACTGCACCGATATCTTCAGCAACAACTCTGGATAGTGAATTCAATGCGACATAACGTATGTTATTATCTCGATTGAGCAAAAATCTGCCAAGAATGTTTACTGCCAAGACTCGAAGACTTGAGTCACTCTCCACTTCCATAATTGTTTGAACACATTCATATAAAATAGCATTTCCAGCATTTTTCATCGACTCTGTATTTGTAGCAACTTGAGCAAGAACATCGTTCATTTGATCAGAGGCATCTTCACTGCCTTTACCGAGAATTCTCAACAGTTGAAGCAACTTAACTTGCATGAAAGGATCTGTAATGCCGGAAACATCATGCTCAGGTGAGAAGCCCATTGATATGAAATTACGTAATAATCTGATCAATGATGGTACTAGTTTAATGAATTCTGGCTTGGCGATCTCAGGATTAATCAATAAAATCTCAATTAATAATTGAAGTGTTGTAATTAAAACACCATGAGCACGGTCTTTCAGCAAAGAAGGAACTTTATCCAGTACATATTCGATTAAATCAGGCTCCTTTTTAATGAGTCTAATAGTCGCAAGGGTTGCCTTTTTCCTTAAGTATGAATTATTTGATTTCAACAGCTTTTCCACATCTGATGACAAATCACGTGCCATATCTTGAGTTGATAAATTTCCAATAGCTATCAAAGATAGCGCTTGAATATACTGATTAGAATTTGTTAAATCTAACTTCAGAGAATTGGTCACAAGAGTTAATACTTCCGTTTGTTCAGTCAGTAATAAGGTCAATCCCAAGTATCCAATGCGCTTTTCTGGAAATGTTGGCGCAGAAATTAGTTTCAAACACTCCATTTGACCAAAATGAGTTGCATAACCCAGCATATGAATAAATAATAATTTGGCTACATTTCTGTGCCTAAATTGCTCATCTTCTTCTTTAATTGCAGTTCTTATCAATGCACATTCTTTAGATATCACAGCTCGCTCTTCAGCTGCTGTTTTACAAGCTCTGACCGCGCGAATTAAATCTCGTAGCTTAATTGACATTTACAAAATCGAGAAATAAATTAGTTTCAGCTATGATCGGTTTGTACGTCAAGTTACAGCAATCACAAATAATGATATTATATGTGCTATTACAAAAAATAAAAAATTTACCCGCTTATGCATGAATGAATGAATGAATAGCATTTATTTAGCGTGATATAACATTACATTATTTCCCGACAAGAGTTAGTGTAATGCTGTTACAGAACTCCAACAATCCAACACAAACAATCAACGAGTAATAAGAAAATGTTCTGATAAAGAGAAAAATGTGAAGCAAGATAAAGAATAATAAGTTCCGAGTTCAACAAAATACTTTTCTGGGGATACTAATTTCGACGTAAATAATACTGCTATTCTCAAAATACTGTGACTAGTGATAATTCATAAATTGTGATTTGTAGACAATTGGGCGATTGGAATATTCGAAAAAGGAACACCAGCTTCTTTATGTTTTTTTTTATTCCTCTTTATAGTGGAAGGAGTTACTTTTCCCCTCATCGAGTCTTAATTCAGCTTGAAAAGATTCGTCTTAAAAGCACCACAAATTGGTGGATTAATCAGTCAGTAGCAGCTATGAATCTTACGAAAATGTCTCAGATTTTCATGTAAGGTTTTACACAGAAAATTTGAATTTTTCTACTTGTAGAGAGCACTATTCAGTTGATAGTACAATGTGAAATGCGTTTTTAGAAGATGTTAAGCCAGATGAAGATGCCAAAAACATTTTGGGAAATATTTCAATCAAGGCTCGGCAATTCATAATATCCAATGAAGTGTATGACAGGAATGAATTTGCTGAAGCTAATCGATAGAGGAGATTTCATTATATTGACTGGAGGCCCAAGCACTGGAAAATCCCTTCTATTGCGAACTTTATTTGGTAATCATCCCCAATATTTATATCTTGATGGTCGAATCTGGATCGAATTTAATTGATGCAATTATTGAAAGTATCAAAATAAATAGTATATTGAAGGATATGAAAATGATTATCGCTCCAAAAGTGATTAAATCAATTAGCGAATTACTGTTGAACATAATATCAGTATCAAATCTTTTGAGCGAGAAATTGCCAGATGTTCTGGTAAAAGTTTCTGAAGCTGTAAGTAAAAATCCTGACTCTGGAACGAAGTCTCTAACTACCATCTTTCAACTCATATCGAGCATCGATCCTCCGATTGAGGGCATCATTTTTGATTAAGCAAACCTCTATTTTACCAAGGATTCATTGCCTTTTCTGAATTGCCTAACTGCATTCATAAAACAAGACCACAAGTTATCTGTGATAATGGCTACGTCTGATTATGGGTTTCCATTCACTCTTAGTAATATTGACTACAATCGCAATCATGTAAAACAATCGCTAATATCTCGGGCTTTAATTGATCTCTGCAACGAGCAAGAAAATGCTGATATTGAATCCTCATTTATTAGTGGTCTGCGTGGCCAATTAGTAACTTGTATTGCAGAAAGTAAGAAGATGAACATTGAAAAAGATGTAAAGTTTGCTCTAGAAACTCTAATGAAAACTGGATTTTACCCTTGTGAATTTAATAATCCTGCAGCCGATTTGATCACCAAGTGCAATATTGAGGATTTATTGAAGAAAATGCAAAAATCCCTGGACTTTCAAGAAAACTGCGACGTAGAAGACCTGGATTAGTTCCCTCGACACAAATGATTCGCATTGTTTTTGCTCTTAATTATAATGAAATTTTTTCAGATACAGGAGATGGTTTGCTTCATTGAGTTTTACACATATTATTGTTATCTGAATCGATAAAAATGGTTAATCATAATAATAATAAGCACGGGTTGATAACAACATAACTTTTTTGATTTTAAGAAGGATCTTGTCAATGATAATTATAATTTGGAAGATATAGCATATACAAAAAATGAATCACATGAGTGAGGAGCGCTTATTTTATAAAATAGAGTTTCTTTCTCTCATTTATTTAGTTTTTAACAACCAAGTCTGCCTATTGCTGCAAGAGAGTAAATAATAATAATAAATAATTTAATAAAATCACAATGACAATGCATCCATAAATTCTTATTCCCTAAAATTTTTGGGCTATATCTCATGAACCGTTTTGAGTTCGCAAAATTGTAAAGGTTGTCTAATATTTGTTCAACAATAAATAATAAATTCTTTATTGATTTTTTGTTTTTTAATATATAGTACATCGATATTTCCTTATTAATCGATCTTCCTTTAACCCTAAATCATTTCTGTAACCAAATATACAAAGAATATTAGTTAGCAAAGAGTATCTACAACACGGTGTTTGAGTAACATTAAAACGATGTATGCCCCATGTCTAGACAACATATATCCCCGTTGGTTGCCATGATGAGTGCGATTGGTCAAATGAGGTTAGTTGATGGGGTGGCTGCATTTTTATTTCAATAAAACCATGTCTAGATACTCCTTGCGAATGACTTAAGATGAGAAACACTGTATACTGAAAAACTATCCATCATTTGACAATGATATTGGTAATCCTTATTACATCGACTTTACAAACTATTTCATTAACTACAGTTACTTCATTAAGTAGGGATCAAAACCATAAAAGTTCAAATATCATAACTTAAAATAAAAATGTGCAGAGGATTCAATCAACCGACATGCTTGTATTACGAGAAAAAGAGATATATACTAATTTTTATGAAGTATGTTTATCAACAGGCTTCATAAAAATCGATTGATTATTTGCGATTCACTTTGAGTGAGAGGCAGTGCACAACAAGCAGGCCAGGTAATTATATATTACAGAAAGGAAACATTATTTATGCATTAGCCATTACTTCAGTTTGTACACCGGTTGATCTAGGATCATTAATTTGTTGATGTATCATGGCAGCTTTCAAACTTACGAATGCACCAATTGCAGCAGAAGCAAGAGGCAAAGCTATTTCTGGAGCCTTGCTACCACTTGGCAGATGGTATTCATTCGATTTGCTGTTGGCAGAAGCAGCATTTACAGACACAACTTCCACAGCAGCTTGAGTGGGAACATTATTTGTTACAATGGTACTCAATTGTTTTCCCATTTCTTCAGCAAGTTTATCAACAAATCTAACTTTTAACTCTGGGGATAAGAATTCTAGGAAATCTTGGATAGGAATATTACCATTTCTACACGATTCTTCAACAACCAAATTTGCTTGAGGAAGTGTTTGGACTTGCGCCTCGTTGGAACGAGGAGGAAGAGGAGTTCCAACAACCGAAGTCGACAAAAAGTCATCACGGAATTCTTCAAATATATTTTCGTCATCAATATCTTCAATGTCCATAACATTCAAATTTTGATCCAGTTTCATTGAATTCGTTCGAGAAAAGACATGCATCATACTTAATTCTTGACCAGTTGGTAACTGGTTGTTTTCTAGCAAAGTACTATCAATGCTTAAATTTTTTGTGAATGGTTTCTGCTCTACAGCTTGCTTTAGTCCAGGTTCTACTTTGATGATAACATCTCCAGATACTCCCAATTTACGCTTCTTGTGGATGTCCAAATCAACATTAGCCAATACGTTCTGGTTTGTTTTTTCTGAATTTGTGTTGTTGTTTACTTGTTCTTTCTTCTCTCCAACCTTCATCAAGTTGACTAATCCAGTTAATTCGGTAACCTGATTATTCAGCATTGCAATCCTATCATTTAAGCTAAGAACTTGCGTTTTTAAGTCCGAAACCTCATGTACATTTGGAGATTCTAAATCACGACGAAAAAAGAAAATAACAATCATTGATCAACATCACTTAACTTTTCTCTTACCATAGTGCACAGAACGTTTAATCTCAGAGAGAAGATTTGGTTGACCTTTCAAAAATTGAGGATGCCTAAATTCCCACCAAGATGCATGCTGTAAAGACTCGGATTTAATTTTTCGAAATCCATCTGTGAAGTAGTTGAAGTTTTGTTTAGTGAGGTACTGTGTTCTATATAATTAAATACTATACTTACAAAAATTTAATTGGCGTACAAATGATGAAAAATTATTGTGTTTGTAAGCAGTTGGAATAATTTGTTCAGAGAAAAGTTTCACGTCTTTAATTATTACTGTATCACCCTTTTCAGACCAACCACCTTCGAGATTAAAAAATTATTTTAAAATGAAAAACACTGTGTATAAAAATAAAGAAAATTGATAAAGAATTTTACCAATATGTGATGGACAAGAGGAAATCATATTAAAAGCTTTCCTTAAAAATACTGGTTGATCTTCAACGTCTTCTCCTTTAATTCTACGTCGTGGGGGAGCTCGAATATCATAAGTTATATGTTTTTCCGCTGACTGCATATTTTTATTTATAAATCGAAAATCAGATCGCAGTTCGTTTAATAGATTCAATTCGTTATCAAGTACACTTGTAATATAAGTGATATGTGAAATGTGATGACAATAAAATGAAAAAAATGAAGGTGTGGGATTATAGTTATACGTTAAAATTGTTCTTTCGTTCTTTGCTCTACAGCTTGCAAATTATTTACATAATAGCTTATATATATTTCTTTAAAGATAAACTGCGCACAATTTAGTAAAGGAATATTTTCTTAAATATTTTTTATTATTTAATATTCGATATTCATTTTTATACACATACAAACACCAGCCGAACTTTATTTTTAATTCATTCATTCATTCATTCATATTCGTTCTATTATCCATTCAACGCCGCAGCATAGAACTCATCACTCCAACAACTAGACGACATCAAAATCTAACTGAAGAGTACCGGC
>VKHH01007388.1:0-10992 GCA_015144975.1 Epipyxis sp. PR26KG | reverse complement strand
AATAATAATAATAATAATAATAATAACAATAATAATAATAATAACAATAATAATAATAATAATAACAATAATAATAACAACAATAATAATTATAATAATAATAATAATAATAATACTTATAAATATAATAACTACAATACATAATAATAATAATTATTATTATAATGATAATAATAATAATAATAATAATTATTATGTTTTAAGAGATATTTGATCTTTTATTTTTTAGTTCAAACTTATCAGCCATAAAAAGGAGAAATGATAATAAAAAAATAGTTTTATTATGAAATAATGATACAGAATATATTTAATTGTATAAATGTTGATTTATGATTATTATGACACTCCGGCTATTTAACTAATACGCCACGGAGAAGAAATCTTGATTTTGCAACCTGATCTCTTTCTATCATATCGTTGTTTGGGTGGTGATAACTTAAGGTTTGTTCGATTAGTACAAAATAATAATATTAAATTATTACACTTTTAATGGCAATTACCGATTGGTTGTTGTATTTATCATGGGTAAAGATTATCTTCCACCTGGATGCGCTGTTCAAAAACAATTTGCACATTGTTTGATAACATCAATTGTTGTTTCTTCGATCATTTCGATCAACACAATTTTTCACATTATCCTTATTAAAAGAAATGAAAGATAATTTGAAGTTGACAATAATGTGTTGTTGGAATGGATATTAGCGATTAAGTGCTATGATTATTATAGGGAAAAGGGAAAGCGTCGAGTAGCTGCTGCGTATCCAATATTTAGATTTAATCCGTGGGAAGCTAAGATTTTGGAAATATTTATCATTTGAGGTACTGCTGTCGCTTAAGAGCCACTGCTATTGGAGCATAATATTACATCTTCTATCTTCCTCAAAACTCGAACTATCAAACAAATATTCCAACAGATTCAAGGTTTTATATGATGCAAAGTTTATGATGAAGATAACAAATAATGTAAATCCTCACCTTTCAGTAAAATATTTTTTGAAGATATCATTGATGTAGTTATTACTAGTGTAAACACGAAGATAAGCTCTGAATTAAAGGTTACAGAATCTGTAGGTGATGAAACTGCGATGTTTGATTTATTCAAACGGTATGAGCTATCTCACTGTTTGTCAAGATTTGTCAATGGTGGGTTTAAAACTATGCAGCATATGTCTAGTTTGATAAATAATTTTGGTAGTCTCAATACAAACATTCTCAATGAAACAGACGATTATTGAAATTATTGAAGATGAAATATAAATATGATGATATTGATGAATGGGATCGAATAGATCAGAACATGTTGGTTCAACTTATACGAGGAGGTACAGTTTGTAATAATTATAATACACAATAATAATTAATAATAATTAATAATAATATAATAATAATTAATAATTAATAATAATTATTGATTTTGATTATATTATCATCATTGCTTTCAATCTATTGATTTGAATTGATATTTCTGCTTCAGTGTGAGATTCACATGTTGAAAACCATTTTGAAACAGCCCGTTTGGGTAAATCCAACCGGTTTAACCACCACTGCGTGCCGGAGTTCGGAAAATCCAGACTGCTTGGTTTCGAAAATTGCAGATGGAATACGCACCCAGGAATTTCTGTGCTTATTACCGAACAATCCCTTACACATAAATGTTAATATTGTAGTTCTTCTCGTCATTTTAAATATATAATTTTTTATTTGATTATTATCTAAATTATTCTTATTTCTGATTATTATTTATATCGTTAGATCATCTTTGACAACAGCAACATATAGTTGTGCAACTACTATTGTTTCAAGAATTGTCTCATTTAGTTTTTATTATCATTATATTGTTGGATTCATTCCACATTTATGTCGATAATAGTATCAACGCCCTACATTACCATGCTTTAATGTTCAGACAAAAATTAGTTTGTTATTACTGGTAAAAAATCATGAATTATATGACGGAAGCTTATAATATAAAGTGATGAGATTTTACTTGGTTGCTTTAATTTATGATGCTGCTGCTGGATAATACTGGATTATACTTGAACATGTCATTTGGCTCATGTGTGTTTGGTATTAAAGAGGTATTTTTTAGCTTCTTTTTGATGTTTATAAATAATGTAAAATAGCAAATCATATATTTTTATTGAAATATGTATATTAGTATACCAATAAGTCAGAAACAAAAATCTGAATTAAACAGATAATTATTTAATATTGATACTTTTACAATTGTTCAACATAATAATAATACGTTACAGTTAGTTATTATTTAATGCCATCTCAACAAATGGTTTTGATAATAATAAGAATAATAATAATAAAAGTGGAGCACCAATGGGTCTTGTGAGAGCAATGAGATATGATACAGCGATTGTTTCCTTGCCAGCTGTTTCAGCACTTCCATATCCTCTAGTTGGAACACCTAAGATAAGCGGATTTCGAGTGATGAGTCCTAATGCTCCATCTTCTCCGAACTTCTCTGAGAATACATCTAATAATACATGTTAATAATACATGTGAAGATAAAGATAATATGAATGCTGATATGATCAAGAAATATAATTGTATCTCATGTATAGTGTACTGCATGATGGCATTTCATAATAATATGTTAAATCAACGACAAATAATAATAATAACTACATTTTTCAAATTAAATTTGACGAAAGTGTTGAAATGATTAAATAAATGACATTAAATAAAAGAGAGATAAACTTCAAATTATTTCATAACAGCGACTATTTGTGCCTCATAGAAATTAAATAACAAATTTCAAATACTCCAAAGGGTTCTCTGTAATTGATTATTTGATGACAATAATTCTTATAATATTTCTAGTTCGATATTATAATAAATAATATAGCTCAAAATTATTGCTATTCCGTTCGTTCGTATTAATATCATTATTATAACATATAATAATATAATTTTTTAAATAATAATAATATAAAACATTTATTTTATCAGTTTTATTTAAATCATATAATTACCAAAATTATCTTTGCAAAGATTAGATGTAATTGTCAAAACGTATGGAGCTGTCTGTACAATGTTCAAGGCTATTAGTTCATCTTTTGTGATATCTGCAAGAGCATTGTATCGAGACACAATTAATTCTTCGGTTAAATCATAAGAACCACCACTACGCGGATTAGGATTTGCTTTCTTCATATGATAAAAAAGAAAAACATACGAATTTACGAATTGTTAATGCATGGTTAAGTTGATCGAAGTACAGTTTTCACATTTCAGATACTCCGACATAAATATCATGCCACTATGCCTCAGGACTAAGTGAACATACCTTGTATACAGCAATTGCTGCTTCTGCATTAGGTCCCTTAACAGATTTTTTAGTGGATGCAGATGGTGATTGCCGACCAAATACAAACAATCTTGACCCACTGTTAGAAGATAAGTATGACTTATTTATAGAAAATCCTTCAAACGCTGAGATATTTGATAGTAATATTACAACGGTGAAATATAATACAGGTAACATCGTTGGATTACACTTGATTAGAACGCAAAGCTCTTTCTTCCAACACTTTTTATATATTTTATAGTTATTTTACAAGTTAAGATTAAAAGTTAATAAATGAACAATCAATTTAAATAAATTCTCAGTATATAAACAAATTATCAACAGAAATATTTATATATATATATATAATTATTATTAGGAATAAAAAATATTAACTATGTTGTCATATTTTTAAGGTAATAATAATAATAACCGTTTCATTAATTTATTCATTGTTGAATCGTAGAAGTATAAAGTTAGCAATTTATTTTTCACGGTGGTAGTACCAGTACTTGATTGCCAGGAAATTATTTAAAGAAGTATTTCTAAAATCAACTGATACATTATATTTATTTCAAATAAAAAGAAAAAAAGATTGATAATTCAAATCTATTCTCTTTTCTCTATAACCCTAACATGCTGTTACTAATTTATTATTCTGCAGTATTTTTGCTACTTCAAAGTAAATTGGTTAACTCTTTTCGTGTATTCTCTCGCAGGAGTTTCATTAACTGTAAAACACTGAATGTCGCCACATCTTTTCTAGGATGTGTGGATGAAGAAGAAATTGTTTCTGGTCAAAGAATTGTCAACAATTATTTGAAAGCAAAATTTAAAAACTGTGATATCAAAGGAGAAAATTGCCGAATATTTTGTAATCGTCAAGAATTTGAGGAACTTTTTAAACTTGTTCTACCACCAGTCACCAAATCTGAATTGAAAGGTGATTCAAACTTTACTATATATATTGTTCAACTATAAACAGCGATGCAAATTTTTATTATTAAAACGCAGCATTTTATTTTTCCCCAAATTCTTTTAACTTGTATTTTGTGTATTTTATAATAGTTGAATTAGAAAAATCAATTGAGAAGTTGGGATTGCCTGCATCTCAAACAGACTTCGATGTTTCAGAAGATGAATTTTTGAAGACTGTCATAAGTAATAGCTATTGGTCACAAGCTGGATTATTTGTTGTTAAAGAATTAATACTTTTAGATTGCTTATATAATTATTATTATAACAATAAAAAGTCGATTTTGAATAATGAAGATTATGATGAACTGAAAGAAAGTTTAAGTTGGGAAGGTTCCTCTGTATCAAATCTCAGTGCAAGTGAATTACAATTCATAATTGCAGTTTCAGCATATAGTAAAGGAACACCTATTTTAGATGATAAGAATTATGAAAAACTTAAAAATCAGTTAGTTTCTGATAATTCATGGGTTGTCACGAGGAAATTGGATGCGTTAGAGAAGCTTGGTCTCAACACTTTCTTAGGATACTTGCATCGTGTATTATAATTATTATAAGAGGCGATATTAATCAATTAATTGACTCTTATTACTACTTGTGATGTGGATCATTTTTATCATAGTTTTTATTATATGATTTATGCTTAATTTTTTTGTTATAATGCTGTTGTTATTATTGTGATATGAAAGGATAAAACTTGAAAAATATTTTATCAATTGAATTTTTGCTAGCCAGTTTCAATTCATACTGGTATAATTTACGGTATATGATTTTCATGACTAAGATTTTTCTAATATTATGGTAGCTATTTTTTTGTTACTTATTAATTTAAGATATTATGCCATTCATTCCTTATAAGTTATGAATTATAACATGTTGCAATAGTCTATGCTTTTGAATGTTCTGATTTCTTTTATTCCAGGGCTTGCTTTTTAAGTATAAGCTTGCTTCACTCTTTCATATTTAATCACATGTGGGTTACCCTAATCTAGTTATTTGGGCTAGATTGGAGTGCTGGATTACATCATTATAAGTACAGTATTACTGTAGATTGGATGATTCAATAATATTTAAGGAATAATACAATGGTAATTGATTAAACAGGTCAAAATATTTCTAATTAATGTGGGATAATATCATGTCGACTATTACTTTATTATCAGGAAGATTAAATAATCTTATAATTGTTATTGTATTTAACTATATCATAATACTTAAAATGTATAAAGTTACATGAGGACGAGGTAAAAGTTTGTTGGGTGGATGGGTTTTATTTTTGTGGGTTTTTTCCCAAGAATCAAACATTTCAACATTTCCGATTTCTTTTTTCCTTTTTATTACTTTTTCAGACTCAGCATACTGTAGAAATTATAAAGAAGCTATTATAGTTAACAGCGAGCAAAATCAGCTGCTTTGTTCTCTAATATGGAGAAATTAATCGCTCATCATCTGATGGGTAATATTTGTTCATATTTGCTAACAAAAGGCAACACTAATCATTCATTAAATTCTATATTAGTGCTACTTTCATTGAGCCATTCAACTCGGAAAAGCTTATTAGAAAACGAAATTTGTTGGGCTACGATTTTTAATACTTTATATCCTTGTCATTATTGTATTCATGAAATGCTTCCTATTCTCTACCATTTTCAAGACAATGAAAGTATTCACTATAATAATAAATGGATAAGTTTATGCAAAGTATTTAGTGCAAGAAAAAGAATTAATCGCCAATGGAAGATTAATTATGCAACTCAATTAATGGTTCGCACAGATAGTATTGATGATCATATTGGCTCAATTGACGAAATGTCATATGAACTAATGATCAGTTTTTTGAAACAAAAATCAGGATTCTGCTTGTTTTCTCATCAAAAAATAAATTATTTGTTAGTAAAATTACAATATGGATTCATTGGTTTAAATGAAAATATAAATGAGGTTATGAGTATTTCTAATAATAATGATAATAACAATAATAATAATGATCATAATTCTGAAAATGAGAGTAAAGAAACAAATGAAGCAAATAACAATAAAATCAAAGATTGTTTCTCATCTATTAGTTTTAATCGTTTAGTTGTTCAATATAATGATAATAATGACATTTTACAGTCTCATACTTTCAAAATCAAACCAACGAATTATAATAATAATAATAACAAAATTATAAAAATAATTGAAAGTGAAAATAATCATAATAATTTCAATGATAATAGTAATGAAAATCATAGTATTTCTTCTAATATTTTAACAGAAGAAGAATCTATTATAAGTTTTCCTCGTATTCATAATAAAATACTTTTGAATTTTGATTTTTCTTCTTTAAAACAGCAAATCAAAAATAATAATCATAAAAATATTATACAAACAAAATATCCAAATTCAAATATTTCAAATACAAAACAAATATCAATTCCATTTATTCATAAAGTATCAAGTTCATTGATTGTGTTGAAAACAAGGATTATAAAAACGATTTTAAATTTGAAAAATAATAAATATGAATATTATGGTAATAATCGAGAATTATCTGAAATTATGATTGATATGATTGTTGCTTTAGGAATTAATCCAATAACTTATTTCTTTGGGGATGTTATTGATGTTAATAATGATGACAGAATTTATTGGTATTATACTCAAATTAATGGTAATGATAATCCAACTTTTGCTGAAAATAATCATAATAATAGTAATAATAATGATGAAAATAATAATAATAATAATAATAATAATGAAAATAATAATAATAATAATAATAATGAAAATAACAACAATAATAATAACAATAATAATAATAACAATAATAATAACAATAATAATAATAATAATAATAATAATAATAATAATAACAATAATAATAATAATAATAATAATAATAATAATGATAATAATAATTCAAGTATTAAAAAGGATCGAAGTATTTTATTTGCTATTCGATATCTTAATAATTATCGAACTGCTATAATCTCAGCTATATCATTTGATAATTCAAAATTTCCACCAGAAATATTTTCAAATATTGTAAAATTTGATCACACAAAATAATAATCAGCTTCAATATTCATAGCCAAGAGCTATTTCTATATTTTTCTGCTTAGCGGATTTAAGAACAAGAATCTTAGGATTGGGTTGTTTGATTTGTTGATAATAAATTATGAGTTTGTGAATAATATTTCCTATGCTACAAATGATGATGGTAGGCGTCTTTTTTACATCATAATATTTTACTTATGGTCATTTAAATGGAGTGAAGGAATTATATTCAGTAATAATATTTCAGAAATATCTCATATACATCATAGTCTATGGTGTGTTTATATTTCTTATGTAAATAATTGACGATTGGATAATGATATCATATTAATCCCAACGTAATATGATAATAGTAATATCATATGATTTTTCAAAAAAACCATTTTTTTCTTCTAATAATACTTCATATTTTAACTACTATTATTTGGTTCATGATTTTAAATCTTAAAAAGATTTTTTTCTCAAAATTTGATATTTTTTTTATTAATTATTATGATTGATATTTTTCAAATCAAGATATTATAAATATTATTAATTAATTGAAGTTAAAGAATTAATTCCAGCCATATAAATTATAGTAAGGAACAGCAACAGATACAGCCATTCAATGGTCTTCAAATCGTTTAAACTTGTCATAACTCATAACCAGACTAGTATGTCCAAGACCACATCCATTACTAATAATATACAATACATTATAATATCTCCCATCAAAGTTAAATCCAAGCAAAAGATCCTTTTTTGAAAAGCAAAGTTAAGAAACTTAAGTTCTATTGCGCTGTTTCACTCCACATTTTAATACATGTTTGCTTTGTTAGTTTAGTTCAACATAAATGTTATGATGAATAGTAATTAGAATCTCAGAACAGAGAATGAAATGGACTATTTTCAACATAATAGTTTGGTCGATTCCTCCGATTCATCCGACTGCTTCATCACTGCAATACCAACCAAAAGTAGAAAAACCGTCGCCAATTGGCACTTCTAAAACACTATCAGAAACATCTTGATTTAAGCTAATCAACTGAAAGGTAATTATTGCATAGAGAAGACTTCAAAAAATAGTTAATAGCAATTCGTTCTTTCATTATCTCAACTTAATCATTTATGCGACTTCGATGATAATTGGACAGGCTTTTTGAATCAATAAGCGAATTGCTCCAAAGTAATGCATATTACAGCATTTTCCAAGAATTGTTCTATTCATCAATTATATTCAATAAAAAGTTTCTCACATATTCTCTTAGTGACTTAATAGACATGGAGCTCCACCGATCGTCTTTGCTTTCAAGATCTATTCGCCAATTATTTGCATCCACACAAAATTTTGTTACTTTAATACTAATATCAAATTAAAATGAAACTTTGTTTGGTAAATGAACAATCTGTCGACGTTGTTTGACTCTGGTTGAAGTACTTCAATTCCTCAATTAAAGCTCTCAAGTTAATGCCATTTACTTCATAATTAGTGTAACAAAGGTCATTCTAAACTTCAAGTAAAGGCTTGTTCAATATTGTTATCAGAATGCATGATATTAATGATCGAAATGCTTTTGGCCAATAAACTTTTGATTCACTAACTCCAAGCAGTTTCAATGCTGCATCGATTCTGTATCGCAAAGCATATTTGTTCAGTTGGGATGTTGGGATAAGTTGTCATTTTATAAACTGTAAATATAATGATAATTTTTGGTCACTTGATGGTTAGTAGATTGTTGTGCATTTTAAATTGGTGAGTGTACTGTAAAGTGTAAACTAAGTTAGTACATGAATAACAGCTAACAGGTGAAAGAAAGTAACAATCAATGTAACGATTTGTTTTTCCATATTGGTTTCAAGGAATTATACTATTAAATAAAATATAATGTATGTTAAGAAAAAGTGAATACCAATTCAGGAACTTTACGTTTTACGTAAGATTCTAAGATTCATTACAGATAGCACTAGCATTACTGTTGAAATTAATTACCAATATATGCAAAAATAATAAACTGAATGATTTAATCTATGAATTATTTGTTACTTGTTTGCTTGTTTGTAACGTTGTTGTTATTTTTACTGTACGGTACCCCAGGTTTCAGCAGTTACAACGTTACAACTACAACAACAAGTTAATAAATTATATCTTTATTCTTTATTCTCAATATTAAAATTAATTTAATATGCATTAGAGTTTTGTGTTTGCTTGAAGTGTTAAGATTAGTGTTGTAAAATTTGTGCTGGTAAAGTAAATCGTAAAATCTTACAATTTTAGTATTTTAGTTTGGTCGTTTAAATTAGAAGTTATGACATTGCAGCATGATTTATATTTAAAATAAGCTTTCAATTTGAATCAATTAAATTTTTAATTTTGTTATACTGTAGATATTATACAATAAAATTGTGAATCATGGCAAAGAATGATGCCAAGGCTCGATTAGCTATGAAGCAAAAGCTGGTAGATGACCACTTTCGAGAATTATCACTATCATTACACGATGTGAATGGCTTAATGAGAAATATTATTGACAGTCTTGCAGCTTTGAAATTTCGATTAGAAGAAGATCGATTAGTTTCAGATGCAGAAATAAATGTGTTTGGAAATGCAGTTAAAACATTAGTGGATGATATCACTGGATTTGATCCTATTGATGAAGAAAGTGGTAAGCTCAATTATATTGTTATTTTTAGTCAATATATTATATTTTATACACATTATATTAAATTATTAACGTTTCAAACAATGTTCATATTATTATTTAACTTTTTATTAAGTATTTGTTATGAATTTGAGTGATCTCTCCCGTTGCCTCTTCATTTATGATTATATTGATGCACAAGTATTTGTATTTTTATATTTTAAGTAGAAAATATTAATAGTAACTCAATGTGATGTTAGGATTAGTTCATATTCTAGAAGCTTTTCCTGATGCGATGAAAAGACGAGATGGCCGGTCTTGGTTACCCTTGCATTGGGCGAGTGTGATTCATAACACAGAAGTACAGGATTTACAAGTCATAATTAAAGAAAGACCATTACAGCTTCATAAAGGTCACTTGCATTATGAATTAACCACACCAGCAACCATCAATAATAAAGATATGCCTGATGGAGATGATATAACCCATGCTTATGCGGGTAATATAATAATAATAATAATAATAACAATAATAATGTTTATTATTATGTAAATTGCATTTGCTTCGATGAATATCTTTTATTATTGTTAATATGAAAATGGTTTTATTTAATTCTCAAGAGGGGAAATTAATATTATAATTATTAGTAAATATTTACATAAATTTATGATATAATAATAATTAATAATGTTAATAGGATTATTGCCATTACATTTCGCTGCTTCTTTGAAACATCCGGTTTTAGAAAACATAAAATTATTAATAAATGAGAATCCGAAAGCGTGTTCTTTGAAAGACAATTTAGATAATCTTCCGATCCATCATTGTGCTTTTAATTGCAGAAATTCTGATGTATTGCAATTATTAATTGACACCAATTATCATGGTAATAATAATAATAACAATAATAATAATAACAATAATAATAATAATGATAATAATAACAATAATAATAATAATAATAACAATAATAATAATAACAACAATAATAATAACAATAATAATAATAATGATAATAATAATAATAATAATAATAATAATAATAATAATAATAATAA
>VKHH01007387.1:0-10999 GCA_015144975.1 Epipyxis sp. PR26KG | reverse complement strand
ATTATTATTGTTATTATTATTATTATTATTATTATTATTATTATTATTATTGTTATTATTATTATTATTATTATTATCATTGTTATTTTTATTATTATTATTATTATTATTATTATTATTTTTATTATTATTATTTTTATTATTATTTATTATTATTATTATTTTTATTATTATTATTATTATTATTATTATTATTATCATTATTATTATTGTTATTATTGCAAAAGAAATGATCATTCTAATAATTTTTATTTTATTTTTTTAGGTATTATTAATCTCAACAGTGACTGGTGGTATTTATTCCATCCTTCCATTCCGTAGCAAAGAAGAAATATCATTTTTCCAGCATTTAGAAATGTTTATGCGTCAAGAATATGTATCATTATGTCAACGAGACCATCTGTCATATCGATCATATTTCCAACCTGTTAAGAGTGTAATTGATGGTGACTTATGTGAGAAATACATGATGTTATCATATGCAAAACGAAAGGAATTTGCTGATAATGTTGATGCTCGTAACCCAAATGAGATTGTGAAGAAACTAGAAGAAATGAGAGATTTCATATAATTATTCCAATCATCATTCCAATCTTTGAGATATGAGACATATTTTTTTTAAATAAAAAAATGAAACTAAAAATATTATCATATTCTAATTGCAAATGAAGCGAAAATAATGATAATATAATCATAATGAAGAAATAAAAATATATGATTATTATATTTTCATTGGGTGAATGAATGAACGAATCGTCAACTTATTTCCTTACCGTTATGTTGTTATGTTGTGATCTTAATTAATGGAGAAATTCTCGTATAGAATCTTTTTTTTAAATTATTTATTATATTTATTAAATTAAATGCCAATAAAATCTATAATAACAATTTCACTTGTGATTTGGATGATATTTTTCTTGAAAGTACGTCAAATGTAGTCAAAGTCTTAATTAATGAATGAAACTGTTTCATAACCATAAGGTCTACTATATAAAACAAATGGTAAGACTGGTCCATGGTTGCTTATTTTCAAAATGACTTTCCGGATTTTGGTCAAAAGCATCATTTTGGTTGTTGGACAAGCTTTTTGTTGAAGAGCGACACTATGATTTCCCTTTTCTCGGCGTTTTAATTGATTGTTTAAAAGATGACTCGAATTGTTTTGTAATTTTCCTTTTAAGAAAACAAAAAAATCAGATTCATCCATTCTTTTAGATAAGTTAGACGGCAAGATAACGTCAAATGAATCATCAGAATAAGGAATTGCTATTATGTCCCAATTCGGTTTTCCTCGACGCATTGTATCGCGTACATATAGCGTATAGCATATAGCATAAAGCATGTCAGGTATAGCATAAAGCAACATAATATAACTACCAATCATATAAATAACGGATAATATACAGTAATTATATTAGAAATGTGTGTTTTTAGCGATATCTGGGATAAGCTGTTCATTGAATATACCATACCATAGACACGTTTCAAATCAATAATCTGATTAATTCATATAATATATTGTTATTATTCAAATAATTACAGTATAACTTAAGGCCAACTGGAGTTTTTATTAGTGATGATAATTGTTGTATTAGTATGTGGTATAATAATCATAATAATTATGAGTATTTTTATGACAAGTACTAAATTGACCTTACAAGATACGATGACAGGATACCTTCCGGACTTGCGCTACTGCAACTAAACGTATCGTTGTTTCGTTCCCCCTTTCCACATATTATTTGCTGATTATTCATTTAATCTACTGATCTATCGGTGACATAATATCCAATCAAAGCTAATAATCTATTATATAAAATCATATCACTCATATCCCGAGATTATCATATTCGATTATTTACAAAATAATAATGATCGTCAAATACTTCACTTGACTTTCTAAAAATATCAGAAACCAACCGATTCTTTAGAGATAAAATATTTATTTATTTAATTATTCTTTGGTTATTCATTAATATAATATTAATTTAATCGAATAAACAAGCAAAACTTTGTGAATATATTAATTAATCAACAAAACAAATACAATATTATAATAAATTAACTGATCCCTTCCAATCATTTCATCATATTCACATCAACAAAACAATAATAATAATAATAACAATTAATTACATAAAAAATATAATAATAAAAATAAAATTCAAAATTTATACATCATTATTATCATCACTGTCACTACTATAATAATCATTGTTGTGTTTGTGATATCTTCCCCTTGCATGATTATAGTTATTTGTATTTAAGGCATTATTAGTTGATGATCGAGAAGGTAAGCCTGTGCTGTTAGGGTTAGTGATGCTCTCGATAAACTTATCAACACTTGCCAAAGAATCCATATCATCAGTTTTATTCAAATTATCATAATTATTGTTATTATTATTAGCATTTATATTGTTATTATTCTCCTCATTGTCATTGTCATCAGTCTCATACTCAGACCCGGTATCACTTGCTCTCAGGTGAGGTCTAGAGGAAGGATCGATACCAAGACTAACAAGATACTCATCAAACATACTCATTTTATTATCCGTGCCAATAATACTATTATTATTAGCATTATCATTATTATATTCATGCTTGGATTTGTTACTATGATTATGAGTCAGTGGAACTGTTGGAATTAACGAAGCATCCTTCAATAATAATTTGTTACTATCATATTGCTCATTAAATGATGATTTATTTTTATATTCATATATATATATAATATCACTATTATTATTATTATTATTATTATTATCATTATAATTATTGTTAATATAATTATTATTTTCTTTGTTTATGTCAGTTAATCCAACATCATTGCGATTTTCTTCGTCATTATTATCAATACTATAATGAGTTTTATATTTATCAAATCTATTCATCCTATTATTACTTTTATTATTATTATTATTATTATTATTATTACTAATTATTTTATGATTGTTTTCATTTATTATCATTCCAACTAATTCTTTGTCCCCCTTGGTACGATTATTATCATTCATGAAGGATGATATACTATGTTTAGTTGGGATTATTAAAGGAATATTCTTTTTAAATTTCTTTTTATTTGCTTTTTTATGATTATGATCATTTAAATAAAATGATTTCAATTCTTTAGTTTGTGGATGAGAATATTCAATGTCACCTGGAGGCTAAAAATATAGTAAAAATAATAATTATTGTTTTAGTACTACTTATAATAATATTATTTATCAAAGAAATAAATATTATTAATTATTAATATTTATAAGAAAGAATATATTGTATTATTATTTAAGGTTTTTCTTGAGTTGTGATCAATATACTCAATCATTCTGTTTGACAAAATGTAGAAGTTTTCTATACAGCTGTTTCTTGCTAAAACACGACATTTTCAACAACAAAACTTTTATAAAACGGCCTTTACCAGGCTGTTAACATTATTTTCCAATTAGAAACAGCTGTACAGATGATTCATTATTTATAATTAATTGTTAGCTTGGATAAAGTATGACATGTAAGTTTAATAAACGTTTCTTTAGCAAAGGAGCTGTTGAAAGAAAAACCAACGTGACTATTATTAAGCAAATTTTGGAATATTAATTTAATAATAATAATAATAATAATAATAATAATAAAATAATAATAATAATATAATAATAAAATAATAAAATAATAACAAAAATAATAATAATAATAATAATAATAATAATAAAATAATAATAAAATAATAATAATAATAATAATAATAATAATATAATAATAATAAAATAATAACAAAAATAATAATAATAATAATAATAAAATAATAATAATAATATAATAATAATAAAATAATAACAAAAATAATAACCGTTAAAGTAAAGATGAGTTAATACCTTTAATAATTGTAATTGCATTACTTGCTTTTGTATACTTAATGGTACAAATCCTAATCGAGAATGAATACTTTTCACTATTTTTTTACTTCTATAATCAACTTCTCCTTTGAAATGCAAACTTTGTAACCGAATATCAACTGCTTTTTGTTGAATTATTGACATTCCTAAGGTAACATTGGCTAGTTCTTTTTGTATTATGTGACTTGAATCAGTTAACGAACGATTTGCAGCTTCTAAATCATTTATTTTTCTCTCTAATATTATAATTTGTTGATCTTTTTTAGCTAATTGATCAGTTAATTGTAAATTAAATTGATTTGATTCTTCTTTTATTGATTTGTTTTCACTAATTAATTGATTTAATTTATCATGATTGGCAAGATTAAATGTAAATTCTACGCTTCGAACGAGTTCATTTAACACTTGAGAATATGCTGTGATTCTAAAATTACAAAGATTTTCAGTGTAAACTGTGTGAGAAATGTTTATATTAACTATTTTACCTATGATTCGGATTGTCATAATCTCCACGTAGTTTTGATAACTTCTCAACCCATCGTTCCAATTCTTCTTCTACTTTTGTATTCGCCACCTCAAGAATTTGGGAACTTTTGATCGTTTCATAATCAGTTTTATGCTTATCATTATTTTCATTTCGTTTGATCCATATGGACATTAAATTTATTAGATGCTGTTGAATTATAGATTCACAAGATAACTCATTTGTAGTGTTAGTCGACTGCGATAAAGAACCGATAGATTTACTATAAATAAATAAAAAAATATAGCATAAAAGTAAAAATCGGTTCTATACGCAATAATGTTTTAGTATGTTGTATTTAATCACTTAAAAATAAACACACCACGAAAAGACAGGATATCAAGACAGCAAATATCAAAATTACAACAACTAACTACTGCAACTAAAAATACTGTATCTAAGATTACATAAATTTGTCTTTACTGTTGTTCTTAATTGGCGGTGAGAGTTTTGTATTGGCGCTTGAATCATTTCCTTTTTGCTTCATTCCAGCGATTGTTTTCGACTTTAATTTAGAACTGCTTTGTTTAGACCAACTCATTATTATCAAGTTCTAACGTTTTAACGAATACAGTGCCTATATAATATTGTTACTTATTAATAATAACGATGATGTATAAATTAGGTGATTTGAATTTTTATCGTATCTACGTTAAGAATAAGGTGTTGTAAAATTGTTATAGTAGTACTGTAGTCAGTTAATCTTATTCTATCTACGCAAAAGCGCAATTAGTAAATAGTATTCGATGAATCTTAAAAATATCCAAAAAATATTTTTAAAAAAATAACTTCTCAACACATATTTTTCAAAAAATAATTTATATCTCCCCGACAAGCAGCAAATCAACAATGAATGCACAATCAGCTAAAGACATTTTGTTTGCTGATGGCACTAAAGAGGAATGGAAAAAATATTTTGGAGAGTTTAACTCTACAAGCGGCAGGAACAAAAAAGGCAAATGCAAATCTTGTGGTAGAATAATTCCTTACAATTTTACTAAGTTGCAAGAACATAAAAGAGGTTCATCATGTACTAGTGGAGACAAATTATTATGGGTCCAATTTAGAAGAGAACAGACCAATAATAATCAGACTTCTTCTAGCAATAATAATAATAATAAAAATAATTATAATAGTGCTGGAAGAAATGATCATGGAAATTCATCTAATTCTTCTACAATTTCGCCATTATCCGGCGCATCAGAATCATCAGCGCTAGTACAACAACGTTATCAATCAACAATTTTTGAGGATAATGAAAATATTGCTGAAGAAAATGATCTTCATATTCATGAAAGAAGTCTTCAGCGTAATAAGAGGTTAATCACTCGATTTTTGGATGAAATAAACCCATCAGAGAGCGCTAATTTGGAACGAAAACTTGCCAAATTTATGTTTAGAACTGCACTACCTTTTCGTGTCTTGGATTCTTCTGCTTGGAAAGATTTCATTAAATTAGCTAGACCTTCTTTTCAATGTCCTTCAGCGAAAGTTATTAGTACACGATTGTTGGATGAGTTCTATGATGAAATGTCTGCAGATGTAGAAAATATTATTGGAAACTATAAATCTATCACATTAGTTTCAGATGGTTGGTCGAATTCAAGATCTGTGCATATAGTAAACTATCTGCTATTTATTCCAGGTTCTTTATTATTAACATACACTAGTATTATTATTTATAACAATTATAATTTGATACATTTTTGATGCAGGTCATAGACCAATTTTTTATGAAGCTGTGGATACTTCAGAAATTACGCAGAATGGTGAAACAATTGCAACAGAAATAATTAGAGTGATTGAAAAAATTGGTGTTTCAAAAATCGTTTCGGTAACAACGGACACTGCTCCCTTCATGCAATCCGCTTGGGACATCATTGAAAGAAAATATCCTTCGATATTTGTCAATGTTTGTGATTCACATGTTATGAATTTGTTGATAAAAGATATTATTACCAATATTCAAATATACAAAGAAACTATGAGTTCAACTACCGAAATTGTGAAGTTTATTAAGACAAGACATCAAGTTGCTCATGAGTTTAATAAAATTAGAAAAACCTTACAAATTTCGAAAGGATTAGTATTGCCTTGTTGCACTCGATGGTACACCACAGGAAATAGTGCTAAAAGTGTTTTAGAGTCCAAATTGGCGATTAAGCTTTTGGCTACCATGCCGGTTGTGGAAAATGTTAAACATGTTACGGAAAGAGATGAATTCATAGCAACTGTAAATTCTTCTCAGTATTGGGAAGATTTGGAGGAACTAGACAATGTTTTAGCGTATCCTACAAATCTTATGGATTTATTAGAGTGTGACAATACGAATATTTCGGATGTTTATCACAAGTTTCAACAATTATTAAATTATGCAGAAGCAAATTATTCGGTAGAAATTCAACATATTATTCGCAATCATTGGAGTTTCATTAATACTGAGTCGATGAGTTATTCCTATTTACTAAATCCACAAAATTGTGAAAGTTTTGGTTCAATGACCAATTATTTTGATACTATCACTCGTCTTAAAAAGTATATTACATTGTATTACTCTAATAACGAACAAAACCAAGCGAATTGTAAACAAGAATTGATTAATTTCTTGGTCAGCTTCGGAGAGATGACAGAATCACATAAAAGGGAAATAAAGAAAATAGTTCCATATCAATATTGGGCCGTTTTTGGAAGAATCTCATACCCTTTGCTTGGTGAAATAGCTCTACGATTGTATTCTATTGCAACTTCATCTGCTGCTAGTGAACGTGCGTGGAGTGTGTTTTCTATGCTTCACACAAAACGTATAAATCAAAATAATAAAATAATCAAAATGGCATTTGTTTATATCAACTCTTCATTGATTGATTCATTAGACAAACATGATTATGCGCATTTAATGATGCAAGACGATGAGGAAGACGACGTGGAAGATGAAGAGGATGAATAGTAATACTTCTAAGAAGAATTTGGTTATCCTTCTGTAAAATTATTGTCATTTTTTGTAGAATTTTGGAAGCATGCATTGTTTTTTTGCTTAGTAAAATCTTAATGAAGAAAATGCTAATAATATCCTAATCTTATTTAAATACATTAATATGATAAGTCATAATATTATACGCGTTTTTTTGTAAATAAAACGCGTATTGACCATTATATATATACCGGTAATTTACCGTCGTCGTGTTAATAATTTGTATATTTATTTGTATAATGTCATATTCGGAGTAGTAGTCACTTTGTAATTTTTGAAATACGATATACGAGTATAAGTTGTTTAAATAAAGCATTATTGCAAGTAAGTTAGAATGTCGTTATTACCTAAATCACACGAGGAATTTCACGATAAAACTTATTGGGATCAATTCTTTTTGAGAAGAGATAAAGCTGCGTTTGAGTGGTACGGAAATTACAGTGATTACCACGATCTACTTATAGAAAATGAACTCATTCACAAAGAATTTACCATTTTGGTTATTGGATGTGGAAATAGTGATTTTTCGTCATCTTTGTACGATAGTTGCTATGATAACAAGAGTAAACAAAGTTTCTATAAAATTACTAATCTTGATTTCAGTTCTGTTGTAATAGAAGAAATGAAAATAAAGAATGAATACAGAAAAAATATGTCATGGATAGTTGGAGATATGACAAATATGCGTGATATTGCAGTAAACGAATCATATGATATAGTATTTGACAAAGGTGCATTAGATGCGTTAATGAGTGTTGAAAATACTGAAACGATAATGCAATCAACAGCAATGTTCGATGAAATTGTTCGAATATTGAATAATAATGGTAAATATATATGTATAACCCTTGGAGAAAGCTTCATATTTCGTCAACTTTTATTATATTTCAATACAGAAAATTATAAAATCAGTATTAATTGTGTTAATAACACTAAACCATCTCCATTTATCCCATTATTTATTGTCATTACCAAGTATAATGAACAAGCTAGTAATCACCATAACAATACTAATAGAATAATCATAAGAAACGACCAATTCGGTCATGTTTTAACTAATAGCATAGAGTGTAATGCTGAGGTAGGAACTGAAAAAATTAATCAAATTCAAGAATTTCATCGAAAGCAATTCGAATTAAGTCAGTTTTCACATCATAGATTTGAAACGATGCATTTATGGTCCACAGCCACCATAGAGAATTCATTGAAATCTGACATTAAAGAGCATCAAAAAGATGATAACAATGATGATATACCAAAGTTTACAGTCTATATTCTCGATGCAAATGAATATGCTAATTTATCATGTGCTGTATTTCTTATACCAATGGGAAGAGAATCTGACTACCAGTTTACTACATTAGATGGATTATCAAATATTGCTCAACAAGCTAACTGCAAACGATTATTAGCAGTGTCGTGTAATCGACCACACTATTTCCAATCCATGGAAGCTATACAAGCTGAATTATCACCCATAGCTTTGTCGTTAAAGTTAAGTAATAATAGTAATAATAATGAAAATATTCCTTTCATGGCATTGAATATTGAGTCTGACTGGAATACTATCTATTATGGGAATTCTTTATTAACTGGTAAATATATTATTGAAGAAAATGATGATAATGAAGAGAATAATAATGATGATACGAATAATAATAACTATAGTATAACAAGAAGATTAATATTTTTGCAAAATCAACATTTTATTCAAACAGAAATGCAATTATTTAAACGCTTCATAGATGCTAAAATTCCAAAGAAAAAGAAGAAAAAGAATAAGAAAAAGTCACTATCGAAGGAAAATAATGCAAGTAATGGTGACAATGATAATAATAATAATAATAATAATAATAATAATAATAATAATAAAAATCATGATAATAATAATAGTAATAATAATGAGAAGTGTGTGTATGAGATTGATTACAGTTATTTAGATGAGCATCATAAAGCAATGCTATTAAGTCTTATCATTTTCAATAATAATAATGATAAAAATAATAAGTTGGGATTAATTATTGGCTTGGGTGGGGGTGCTCTTCCTATGGTGATTCATCGTTACTTGTCATATTATCAGATTTTCACATGTGATTTAGATCCGGAAATGGAAAAAATTGCAATTGATCATTTTGGTTTCCATTTGAATGATCATAATCAAGTAGTTATATGTGAAGGAGTTGAGTTATTAGAAAATATGACAAAACAATTTATTGATGGACAGAAAATTCCTTTTCATACCACAGAAGATATGAATAAACAATTGTCTGATTTAACGCTAAATAATAATAATAATAATAATAACAATAATAATAACAATAATAATAACAATAATAATAACAATAATAATAATAACAATAATAATAATAATAACAATAATAATAATAATAATATAATAATAACAATAATAACAATAATAATAACAATAATAATAATAACAATAATAACAACAATAATAATAATAACAATAATAACAATAATAACAATAATAATAATAATTATTATTATTATTATTATTATGTTTTAAGAGATATTTGATCTTTTTTTTTGCTTGTAATAATAATAATAATAATAATTCATACTGTAATTATAATATGATATAATATTATTTAATATATTATTTATGGTCGTGAAGTAATAATTATACTTTATATTTTTTAATAAAAATGAATAATGAATTAATCGAATAAAGAATATCTGGAATAATTATAAAAATTATATTAATGATACAATATCGGAGCCCCTAACATGGTATCAAATTTGACATAAAAAAACACAATTTTTATCATAATAATAATTTCAAAAATAATAAAAATATAAAAATAACATTCAATTCCAATAATTATCACCCATGACATTTGTGAATAGTAATATTCACATTGGATAATAATCATAAAACAACACAAATTTCTCAAAAAAATGATTCGATTATTATTTTTTTATTATCATAAAAAACCATAATAACAATAATAACCATAATAATTACAATGTCCATATTCTTATATACAAACTGATACAAGATCAATAGAAGCCATCGCTTCGCTTCTCACTCTTCGATTCTTGTCAAATTTTCTCAAATTTATTTTATTATTATTTACTATTATATTTTCAACTTTTTTAAATAATGGATTAACGACGAGTCGCATGTATGGTATCTTATAATTAACTTATAATATGAAGTAACCTACTCACTTAATAGTTAATTTATTATAATAAAGAATATGACTAAGCTTTATACATATCATGTAGCATATCTAGATCATAACCTTACAACGATTTAAACTGAATAATTATAACTATACTCCTAAGAAACCATCAACACTTCATTGATCTATTATTATTATTACTATTATTCATTTTATTATGATGGAAGGGGTTGTCTGTGAAGCTCACAACATTCGAATATTTTTCATTATTATCGTCATTACTATTATTATTAGTAGTAGTAGTCAAACGTGAAGCTAATCGAGATGCAGTTGGAATACTCCGTAAACGACTACTATTATTATAATCAACTGATCGAACAACCGAATCGATTTTATTATTACTATTATTATTATTGTTATTATTATTATTATTATTATTATTATTATTATTATTATTATTATTATTATT